>WBMW01005513.1:666907-701717 GCA_013396635.1 Penelope pileata | reverse complement strand
TTTTTTTAAAAAAAAAAAAAGGTATGCATGGGTTTGCACACTGAAATTGCCTTTTGAGCTTACAGTGCAAATACCTGAACTTGAACCAAAACTCTGCCAAAAAAGCACTTGTAGGGACTTGCATGAATGGCACAAGGACCTTCAGGCAAACAAGAGCACAGTTTCGCTCAGAGTTTAAACAAATACACTTTCTGATAAATAAAACGAATAGGAAGTTAAATTGTAAATTATTCCCAAAAATTGACACAACACAGCCAGCCTGGTGGGCAGCCATGCACTAATCCTTTGCTTAAGGAAAGGCACTAAAGTGTTGCGTCTACATGAGCTAACACAGAGCCAGGACAAGTTTTGCTGACACCTATCTTTGACTTTTAAAAATAAAACACTCTCTCTCAGGTCCTCAAGCCTCTTGTTTTATCAAAACATTTTTCCTTCCGCCTTAGATGATCTTCCTTGGTAAGGGATTAGAAGTGCTGACAAGACCCACTGCTACCAGCTGGCATCCGCGCTGCTACTTTTTGTTTTAGCTTTGTGTTAGGCTGTCTCCTAAAGATCCTAGCACAAAATCCAAGGTCCTAAGACTAAGCCAAAGAACCCAAAGTGATGAAAAGCACAGCAGTGTAACCATTTAATGTGATGTAACAAGTGTCACTGTATTATGGACTCGATGATCTCTCGAGGTCCCTTCCAGCCCCTACAATTCTGTGATTCTGTGTGTGATTATGGACATAGTGATGCTGGGTATATGCACATTCCATTTTGTGGGACTTCTGGATCTCTCAGTCACAATTAAAAAATAAAAACAATTCAAAAATTCAATAAACAAACAAATATACATGTGTTTTCACTCATTCCAGCACCACACGTCAGTCTGCAAGATCATTTTATTAAGGAATTAATAGCAATTCAGATTTTGTTCATATACACAGAAAAGAAAATTGCTAGAGGAAAGAACCTATTAAAAGAAAGCCAATAGCATTTTTTCCTTTCTGTCAGCTCCCAGTATCTCAAATGCTAACAGCTGTACATTAATCCATCTGTTCTGAGGCTCACAAGCTCTCTCTGCCTCTCATGACTCTAGCCGTGCAAACAGTGAGGAAGCATTGGTACCTCTCAGAAGAATCTGCTCCTCTGAAATTGTTTTCAAGCCCTTAAGAGTGGTCTCTTCTCCAGCCTCTTTTTTTATTATTGTTATTTTAAAATATGGTGTGGGCTATTTCCTTGGTGAAGTCTTCAGGAGTTGAAGCTCAGCAACACTCCAGAAGAACGCCCCAAATGCCTAAATAACTGATGCACATGGGGAGCCTCTACCCGACAGAGCTCTGCTGTCCATTTCCTGAGCGCCTCTAACTATCCAACAAATTGCAACCAATTACGTCTTTTGCAAAAAAAAAGTTTTTGTTTACAGCAATGCCAAAGTAAAATAAGAGCTAAGAGGCATTACTCCTAATATATTAAAATAATTAGTCCATCCACAAACACCACTGGAAATTGCCTTGGGTTTCTCCAAAGAACTTAAGCTTTGTTATTCTATGTAATTACAGCAATCAAGAGATCCTAACCAGGTACTGGAAACATTAGGTTGGTTCAAACAGAAAAGACTTAAGAAATTCTGTTCTTATTTACAACTCCTAGGTCTTTCCTTTTCATTTCCTGCCTGAAATACAAAAGTAGATCTTTCAGTCACATCTAAGGAAAAGGAATAAAAAAAAATCAGCACTTCAGCTGTTTATTCTACACTGTTTCAGAGCTAAAATCCTTGCATATGCCAAAGAAAAGGCAAGATCACAGCCATCAGCATCGCACTACAAGAATGCTGAAGTCAAAGCATAGCTTCTATAGGAAAGCTAAAATTCATAGCTATACATCCAGAAAGGCAAGTAAAGTTTACTACCCAGAGGGTAAAGGGCTAGCAACCCTAAAAGACTAGTTTTTGGATGTGCAGTTTTGAAGATGTAAGCCTAGTAATAAGTAGGCGAGGTGAGGCGGGGGTCAGCCTCTTCTCCCAGGTAGCTAGAGATAGGACAAGAGGGAACGGCCTCAAGGGGAGGTTCAGGTTAGATATTAGGAAGAACTCCGAGCGAGTGGTCAGGTACTAGCAGAGGCTGCCCAAGGAGGTGGTGGAGTCACCGTCCCTGGAGGTGTTCAAGGCACATCTGGATGTGGAACTGAGGGACATGGTTTAGCAGGTAATCTTGGTGCTAGATGTATGATTGAACTAGATGATCTTGGACGTCTTTTCCAACCTTGATGATTATACCATTCTAAGCACTCAGAACCTAAACCATCGTTTCTCACTGCTAGTATGTTTTCAACGTTAATCTGGAACAATTTGCTTTCAAGTGAAGTCATTATGCTCCTGAGGGGAAAAAAAAAACACTTCAATCTAAAATATAGTTTAACACCTGATGATGCAAACAAGCCTTGTTTTACTTGCAGGGAAACTGTTGACACTGTCGACTACACAAGCACTTGAATTTACACATCAGAGCACAAGCAAAATCCCTGCTGTAATGGAGTTGATCACATTTTTGGCAATGACTTCAGTAAAACCCAGATTGAAAGTGCTGGCTTCAGCAGATCAATAGTTTTCAGAGCCTCTATTTCTTGCCTACACCACACCTTGAAAGAACAAACAAGATTCATGACTTCAAGTGAAATCACAAACTTTTAATTAACACAGTGGAGATGCTAATCTGAAGTTCTAACGCACAAATCAGAAAATACTTTGTGAAAAGTCTCACCATGATGGCACATAAACTATCATTAATGACAGCAGGCCATGTCATAATTTTATAAAGTCCTTAATTCACATTATTCCACAATCCATCATGTGACTGCACCTTTCTTTTAGAGGACTATGGAAAGAAGCAGAGGTTGAGTCACCACAACACACAGCAGCTCCCGCAGAAGTCAGTGGCAGGGCCAGGCTCCCACCTCACTGCCCTGCCAGCACCGCTCCCCCCACACTGCTCCCATCCCCACAGCCTTACTGCAGCGTTACGTGCTCCTGGCTCCACCAGAACCAACCCTGCATTTCATATCACCCAGGCAGAATACAACCATCTCTCAGATGTAAGCACTGCATTTTGATGCATAACCCACAACCCAGGTAACCCCTCCCCTGCTTTTCAGATTTCCCAGGAAGCAGCTACTCAAATAGCCATAACTCAGTCAGGAAGAGAAAGGAAGAAAGCAGTACCATTATTTCTTGTTGAAGAAGCAAAGGTGCACTGTGATAAAGCTCTTTTTATGTCACCTGCATATTCCCTGCACTACATTTTACACAGGTGTTTGTCCCCAGCCTATACCCCAAAAAAGCACTGCAATATGGTAACTTTTCAAAAGACTTTTATAGCTTTCTCAGAAAATTCTGTGGATGTTATGTTAGTTTTTTAGGCCAAGGTAGCACCAGAATGTGTTCCTGTGCTTAAAGAACACCTAAATTTGGTCAACAGGCAGTGAGCCCCCAGAAATGCTGGTTAATTCCAACAGAAGGCCTACGCATGATTTCAGATGCCTCAGGATAAAGAATCCAGAATCATTTACTGCCACAGCGGTATTGCCAGAAGTTAAGGGACTGCTTCAGGCTTAAGCACTCACTGAAACGCTTTGCTAGGTGGAACAATAGCTAATGAGTTATATATTCAAAAATAAATAAATCACTGTCAATCTATTTCACCACAAGCAACATAGTTAAGCAGACCAACAGACTCTGATTCCTGACTTTCTGCCAGATAGCTTCTGCAGTGCATTTCTCCCCTAAAAAGTTCTCTGAAGGTTAAAACAAGCTTGTCAGTAATAGTCAGATGGCACTTATCTGCACAACAAACTCAGTTACAAGCCATCAATATTTATTAGATATAAATCTCAAGCCCTCTTGAAAGTTACAATAAGTTATAGAAATTAATCTTACTCAAGATACTCATCAACGTATTTTCTAACTTTAACATCATTAAAACAGCATTCACCAAGTACCCCTTGTCACAGTCACCAGCTGCTTGCACTTGGCTTTCAGCTCCTTCATCTTATATTTGTCTATGCTAACGAAATCAATACTCTGGTTTCCTTTCTCTTCTCACATTTAAGCTCCAAGGCAAAGAAAAAAGAAGTAAATCATCTTTTATTACTAACATGTAGAACTTGCACAGATGAGAAGAAAACAAAGCATAAGACAGGTTTTTTAAAAAAATGTAACAAATCCAGAAAGGGCTTTCACCTGCAGTTTAAGCCATTGGATCTCCTAAAGAACAGTTGTACAAGTATTTAACTTACAAGACTATAGCAAGTGAAACCTTTGGAAAGAAGGAACAGACTTTCATGGTGCTCTTCAAAACTCCAATACTGAATTGATGCTTTTGCCCATAATGAAATCACTGTATGAAGAACAGAGCTATAGACCAAGCTCCCTGGCTTTCCTTAAGACCAAAATGCAACTGGCATGATATAGAATCATAGGATCATAGAAACACTAGGTTGGAAAGGACCTACAAGATCATCTAGTCCAACCATCCTCCTATCACCATCCCTACCCAGTAAGCTACTAAATCATATCCCTTAGCACTTCATCTAGATGTTTCTTGAACAGCGCCAGGGACGGTGACTTCACCACTTCCCTAGGCAGGCCATTCCAGTGCCTGACCACTCTTTCAGAGAAAAAGTTTTTCCTTATATCCAGTCTAAATTTACCCTGGCACAATATATAATATAATATAATATATGAATAAATTATATATAATATATAATAATATATAATATATGAATATATGAATATAATATACTCACAAGGTTCTGCTCTGCTCGTGAAATTGTTGTGCCAAAGACATTCCTATACCAACCTCCTGTTAAGAGATACAGATACTGCAAGAAAAGCAAATCAACAGAACACCTGAGGGATTTGAGTTTAATTCAGCAGCTGATGATATTTAAGCATATGGTCAGTGTAAGCACTTTTCTGAGTAAGGACAAAATCAACATGTGCTTGATTGAACTTGAGCTCACATGGGCTCAAAAACTGACTCAAAAATGAGTGAATCCGTGGTTGCACAGACTCAAATACACTGGCTGTTCATAAACACTTAGCTTTTAGAGTAAGCAAGCTGCTTTCCTGTCTTCTACAGCTTGCCCACCAACATTCACTGATAGCTCCTGCTGATTTAATGTAAAAATGTTTTTGAAGAAAAGCACACGCCCCCACACGCAATCCAATATAGAGGATTTATCTCCAAGCAAACAGATCAAAGGCAACAATACACAGTTAACACTTCCAACCCAACATGAAGGCTGCAAGCTGAGAGCTGCTTCTTCCATGGGAAACAAACCAAATCAGCCAATTAAAAAGTTCTAAACAGTTTTAAGAGAACTTGGCTAAGTTTTAATCGTTTAACACCATAGTAAATCTTATTACAGAAAAATTCCAAACTTTCACACAATGTATCTTCTAATGCCTGTAACTGAAACGCTCTTAATGCGCTCCTTAGAAAAATTCCTTTAAATACAGTATATACATACCTATTCTTTTTAAAATGCAGTGTGCAGGGGTGTTCAGTGGCTGGAGGGCAACAGCATAACTGCGGGGTGCCAATAAGCTCCCTAAACAGCTTAGATACTTGGGTGTTATCATCACCTTGTCAAGAGCGATCATTTAGCAGTGGTTCTCACTCCTGAAACACCCAGAGAAAGCTAAGGCTAAATTCCAAGAATGACCACTAGATGATACGTTTTCAAGAGGGAAACGAGGCAAAGGCAATCTCATCTTACTCCAGCCATTCCCTTTCTTGGAGGAGGCTGAAGTTTTCGAAGTTCCATCTCTTTGCTTTTTACTACTTCTTTGTCTTTCCATGTCAAGAAGATACGAATATCGGTTGTAATTCAAGGCTAATTTGGTCTCTAATTAGTTTGGAATCTTAATGGCCCTGATCTTCTGTGTTAAAACCAATTTTTATCATGTTTGACGCTTCACGGATGTGTCATGTTCTTCCTAATCTGGATCAGCACTTTTGGCAAGATTTTAATACAAGAAGAATAGTGTAGAGGCAAGGAATTTTAAATATCAGATCATCTTGTGACAATGCACCAGAGAGCAAACAAATGGAAATAAAGCAGCTAAGTTTATTCAAGGGATGGAAGTCATCTTCCAAAAAGAGAATTTGGAAAGATAACCTCTAGTCCATGGGGGTCCAACCTTCTGGCTTGCCTGGGCTGCACTGAGTGAAGAGGAATTGTCTTGGGCCACATATAAAATATATAATACCGTTAACATATATAAATAACAACACTTTACATATATATATATATATAATCTTTATTAAAACATTTTAAAAGAGCAATAAAAACATAAAACTAGTGGAATATTTGACCTTGTTTTTGTGAAACTAATGCATCATTCTGGTTCGACGGGAGTGGCTGCAATTCTTAGTTCTCAACGCGTTTGTCAGAGATTTTTGATGAAAGTTTACTCTTTCTGTGCTTCACCCTTGAAAACAGTTCATCACAAATGCATGTACTGCCAAAAAGCAATGACATGAATACGGTGTGATTGTGAAGTGAGGGATATTTTTCTCTGGTAAGATAGGTCCCATAAAAGTCTAGTAGAGAGACATGATCAAATGTTGAGTTGGATATCTGATTACAACTCTATACATTCCATTTGAAAATTTGTAGGTATTGTATTTATGTTGACTGAAAATTGAGTCACAAATATATCAAAAAATTGATCATTTTTTCAGCAATCTTGAAACCTATTCTCAAATTTCTTTATTAAAACAAAAAGCAAGGTTGCATATTTTTCACTGTTCACAGGACTGTGTTTAGCCAATGTATCAAAATGCATAAAATTGTTTGCATAACTTGAATTAGCACTACACTGTGACCTCTCCATGTCCTGGCTTCAGCTCGGGCAGTGCTAGTTGCTGAGTGATGGGTGCACACATGGGGCCAGGCCAGGCCGCTTGGCGGGGCAGAGCCAGCACCATGATGGCTCGGCCACACTGCGAGCTGTGCCAGGCCACGTGTGGCCCGTGGGGCATAGGCTGGACATGCCTGTCTAGTTCTTTCAACTATTCTGTGCGTAGGTTGGCTTTTAACCTTAGAAAGGGAGATAAACACTTGCCAATACAGAACTGCACACTGTCACTTTTTTCTTGAGAAGTGAACAACGTAAAACAGAAGGGAGACGTTCTTTATTCTTCTACCTGGTTTACAATGAATTGCAGTTTACAGAATTGTGCAGGCAGCTTAGAAGTGTGTGGGGTAAACATTCTATAGGAACAAGTCTAGGTTCAGCACATTCTCTACCAGTCAGACAGCAACAACAGAGACTCATCATGTCAAGAAAACCACTGAGATGCAGAATTCTGTATCTATATCACATACTCCAATCTTCCGTCATCAGAAACTACATAAAAACACCTTCAGGTTTACTCTAGTCTGAGCAATTTGACTTGGATACATTTTAAGAGGTAAGGAAGTTCTCAAGCGATCGGTATTATCACAGTGTAGCAGTGGGTTAGTGTAATGGCAAACCACTTTGCCTCTGGAGACAAGTTTATTTCCGTGAAGCGACCAGTGGAAGGCAGCTGAGCAGCCACGTGTTCATCAGCCCCATTACAAAACCACCACAAGGCTTGGCACCGTACGCAGCGTTTTCAGGAAGGAAGCCAAATGTATATTAATATAGATAGAAGTAACCAGGATGAAGGAACACGGGCCAAGGCAGTGGAGAAACACATTCTGCATCACCCCTCATTAGTTCTACCTCAAAGGGATTCTGTTCATCCCTTTCTTCACTGAGAAACTGAAACTTGGATAAAACCATTACAGCCAGGGGTTAAAGTAAGGGCTCCTGGTCACACCTCTGCCCTTGCCTGCCTTAAGCCCCACAAAAACATCCACTCCAAGTACCGTACTCAAGAGTTACAGGACACAGATCTGGCTGGCAGATTTTATCTCCCCTGAAATGATCATGCCATGCTGAAGCATAACTTCACATGGTCTGTCTATCCACTGCAGACTGTGCTCACAACTTTCTGAATACCTCCTAACCAAACCGTTAATTCTCAGAGTGGTTCCACAAACTCCTCTGGAAGGAAAGAAACACAACAAGTGCTCATATTCGGTGCAACTCGGGTTTGTTATTATGAACTGGACTCTATGCTTTCTTTCATGTAACACTCAGCCAACTGTACGGTTTTACAAGGTGCCGGAGGAATGTATTTCCTGTTATCCAAAACACATCACTTCTAGAGCACATGAACGACAGTTTGTGTCGAGTTTCTACAATAAACTAAGGCAGCTGTCAAGTTTGATGGCATATTAGTTTGTCACTTGTAACAGGCAAAGCTGTGTGAGCAGATTAGACAATGCTACATAATTTAATAATTTTATCATCTATTCTACTCGACATCACCAGCGACTCCTCATCATTTCATCTGCCTATGAGACTACCTGCCAGATGCAAAGCCTTTTTATTACTAAAATGAATATTGTCTGCCCATTCACAAATGTTTAACCCATGAAAGGAAAGCTGGGCTTTAAACACCAAAAAGGGAAAAAATCCAACTAATTCTTGGAAACTCTTAGGTGCAAGTTCACAGCAGCTATTCTAAAGGGCTAAAGTAGAATGAAATCAATTTAAGCAATTGTACTCACAGCAGAATGCCTAACGTTTACTTCCAGACCTTTAACCAAACTCACAAAAGCAAAGCGTTAAATGCAGACCCTCTGCAGAGGGTGAAACGCAGAGGCAAATTGATAGGTGGGAGAGAGAAGGAGAAAAAAGTAAAACGTGTTGTAAGAAAAGTAAAAAGCTGCTGACATCAAAGCATTGTAAGAAAGTCCAAGATGTAGATGATATCAAAAGTACTGTATGTTTGCGTGTACCTACATTTAAGCCAGCAAGTGTGTCTAAAAAACAGCTGGCAAATCACCATATGCATATACTTACAAGTAAAGTTGGGACTTGCTTTATAGTTTTCTTTCTAAACGCAGCTGCTGATTCCAGGGTTTCAAGGGAAGTGGGAACAGATGAGATGAGTTAGGTTTAGGACCAGATGAGAGTTAAAGACACACCAAGTAAACTAGTTGGAACAGGAATTAAAATCTTGAGAAATGCTGTTTTCCAGCGTCCTTTACTTTGTGTGTTACTCATCTTGAACTGCAGACGGAATAAAAATAAAAACCTTTTGCTTTGATTCCTGTGCACTTGAACTAAAATATAGGAAGCAAAAAATTTTAGTATTTGAATATCACTGCTTCTATAAAGTAACTGGAAAAAGTCTCTTGGATGCGTGCAGGGCTCTTTTTTTTGCCCATGAACCACAATCCTTCCTTAGTTCTACGCTGTTGTGGGATGCCTGGCATTGATGAGGAATGCCAGTCCCCGGATGGATGACTTCAAAGACTTGATGAGGCATTTGACTCACTGTTCACAGATGCAGCAACTCCTGTCACTGCTGAGAACCGAATCTGTTCACCCTGCCCAGAACTGCTGGCATGCTCAAACGGTCTCAAGTATTCACAACCTGTGTTCACACAAGAACACCATCAAGCTATACTGGGCATTGGTGAATCAGGCTTATTACCTTGCCTCCTCTGCAGGTGTCAGAAACTGTTTTTGCACAGACACAAGCAATCTCAGAGGAGCAAAGCCAGCCAAAGACTTTTGCTCAAACTTCTGCCAGTTGATCACAGCTCAAAAGAATCACTGCAGCTAAAACGACAGCAAATCCAGGAGTGTGGATAAGGCATTAGCCAGCTGCAAACTACTGAACAAAGCTGGGTTACCCTGAAAAAAAATTCCTCTTTGAGTCTGCCCACAGAGAATCAGTCTATCAATTTTTTAAAGAGCATTTCTTTTAACTAAACTCCTGTAAGATATTTTATGCAGGATTATATTACTAATCAGTTCCATGGGATTTCAGGCATAAGAGGTACCAGTTACATCCTCCCTGGAAAAATGAACAGAGGTAGGGGGAGGGGCACATCATTATGCTTTGAAAGTTTATATATAAGCATCTGCACGCTCATTTCATTCATTTTTGAGAATCACTTTATTACTGTAAGATTTCAGAGTAAATGAAAATTTATAACTTTAATTTTACCCTCCATTTAGTTGTAAGATTTTCTCAAAATCTAAAGAAGAAATATTTTCACTAAAGCCTGCAGAGACCAGAAACAAACAACAGCTCAGGGCAGGAGGGAATGCCCTCCCCTGCCACGGCGCAGCTCCAGGCGCACTCACACACTTGCCATCCCCTGCTTGCAGGGAGTCACAACTTGGAAAAAACTTAGGCCAGCTTTCGCCCAGAGCCACTCAAAGCTATTGGTAATGTGATGCAAAGTCACGAAGTCACTTATCCCCTACAATGCTCAAGGATTTTGCTCGTGTTTCTGGAAACCTGATTTTGTTACAAGAATGTGAAGAGCACAACTCAAAACCCTAACTCCAAGCGTAAATCAGTGCAGCCCATGACGAAAGCTCGTGTTCCTCACAACACAGCAGTGGAGGGTGTTCAAATTCAAACTTCCTTATCAGTATTTACTCTTAGCAAACTAGCTTGTTTGTCTTTCCTTTATGTTGCAGATATCTGTGCTGCTTGCCAGCTGTTTATGTAATTCTGACCTAAACCAACGTTGACGGGGATTTGCAACATACTCGTTTGATTTTTTCAAGTGGCTGCTCTAGGACTAGAAGGTTTTTCAAATGGTTCATCTAAAGATGCAGAGAAATCCTAACTTACTAAGCAGTTTAAAATACAAACATGAAAAAACGCATTCGGGAGAACTGGAAAAGCCACTCAACTGGTTCTCCTGATGCCTCCCCAGTACAGGTCGTTCATTAGGATACTAACAACTGCCTTGCCCTTCTGTTCGTGCAAGTTCCTTGATGACTAGTTCTGCTTTCCATTTCCACCAGAAACATTATTATGAACAATAAATCTCTAACCGTGCAGCACCTGATTACGGTTACGATTATCATTACACTTCTGATGTGATGCTTCTACGTAACAAAGCAACATATTTAAAAGTGACCTCGGCTCTTCTTTTAACCACTATCTCCATTACTAAACATTAGAAAGGTGCAGTTATCATTTCAGCCACCAGCAGAAACTGCAAGGAAGACCACATATGTAGTGAGCATAAGAGACAGAAGTGACAGAAATTGATAAAAACTTCATCGCATGGCTGACACCCCATATATCAAAGCTCTAAATCTCATTCTCTGCTTGCCTCCAATTTCCATCAAAGCCTGCCAGCTGCACATTTATTGAGAAGTTTGTGATCTGACAGCCACTGTATTACCAACATTAATGATGCATCAGTCTCTAGAATTACTGGGGAAACAGTCCAATTGATTTTATTATTATACAGAGTTCCTCACATTTCATTTCAGGCAGCTTCCTACCACAAATTTAGCAATAACTAAAAACGCTACACAGCTGATGCACAAAATGCTGAGGCGAAATATGGTTACCGCAGCTTCACGCTGCTCCGTTCTCCCTCCAGGAGAGCTCCAAATCACTAAGATATCACTGTGTAACCCATGAGTTATTGGTCTGTAACTCAAAGGGCTTACACATTATGGTGTGATAAACAGTGTCCCACTAATATACACTAATTTGGCCAGGAAAGCTACAAAGAGACCCACGATGCCTTCAGCTCCCAGAAAAGCAGTTTTCCTGAAGTCTTATAAATCCCTGCTGTTGACACTAGATAAAACCATGGGCGTGGGAGAGTGTATAACTTGGTTATATTGCTGTGTAGACTGAAATCGTTTCCACAGGTACCATAAAGAACAAGTATACATTTTTATGCAGCAAATAGCCCAGTTTACATTATTCTTTTCATCCTAGAAGACTTTCTTTACTGAAAAACAAACCAACCAGATAACACGATTATCACAGCTACTAAAGAGATGCAATAATGCAGTAACACAACAAGTTGTAGGGGCTTTTTTCTATCATAACCAAATATTCTACATACACACATACATTGAAATCTCAAATATAATTTGGGAAAGGATCTCCCTGAAATATTCAGTATCCATTCCCAGAAGTCCCCAAAGCTACTAAGCCTTTTTTCCCCCCCACCAGCGAGCGTAGCAATGAAACCTAACATGGGATTACTCCTGCCACTTCTAACACTTGAAAGAGAACAAGTATTTGTAATTAACAGTGTTTTACTTGCTTATTTTAATAGACAAGGTCTGTAATAGTAACAAGAATAACACAAGATGGAACAAACAAGAACTGATGTAAAGTAGAATAAGATCCTTTCCTGTTCTGTTTTTCTTTTTTTTTGACAACAGCAATTTAGTAATTTTGAGTAATTTCGTAAGAAATGAATTTGAGTTAATAGAGGAGACATATATTCAAACATATCAATAGGAATGCTTAAAAAAAAAAGCTACAGAAGACAGTACCATACCTGATTCTACAGACACTCCTCCCTAACTGCATAGCAAGAACTTAAATTGTGAGCATTGTAGAAAAAGAGCTCCTCACTAGTGAATGCATTGAGACAGTAAGAAGCTGCTTCCAGACACACAACACAGACCAGACCTTACACAAACAAGTTGCAGGAAATGCTGCTCCTCTATTTACTCACTATTTTCTCACAGTCTGCTATTTTTAGAGGTGTGCAACACATTAGTTTGTGAGGAGCATACATGAGGTTGCCTTTGTCAGCATTCTACTCCCAGACTCTCCTTCCCAAGCAAAGAGTGAGCGTATCTGGACAGAAGAATTACCTGTGTCATGGTATCATCTGAAACGGATCCCAGTTTTTATTGTGTGCTGATTCACAAGTTTGGAGGTAGATCCCTGCTCTCGACTGCTCATCTGACATGTGCCAGGGGGACAGCTCAGCTGCTGCTGATCCTTTACAGATCACAGCCTGCAGTGTGAAGAGCAAACAAAACAGGTCCCAGCTCACTTCGGTGCAGGCAACCAGCTCAGCCACTCCCAAACAGGAGAAGAAATGTCAGAGGAAGGGGCAGAGCAGACCAGCCATTCTAAGCAGGAAACACTACAGACAAGCCCAAAGCCAGAGGTTTGCTTTGCGTTGTTGTTAGGTTTTTTGTTTGTAGTGTTTTTTAAAAAACACTATCTACTTATCCACTTAAATGTGTTCTTAAACTTTCACCCATATTCATACAAGGCTTGAAAAAATTAAAGGCACCTCATTAGAATTCCCTTTTGGGGTATCCAAAAGAGCAAGCAAACCAGGCAGGAAAACACAATTGGTTCAAGGAAGCAGATCTTTCCAGGCATCTTCCTGATGGCAACGAGTATAAACGTAAACATCCACGGACAGCTTAGAGAGCAGTCACAAGTGAAGCTTTTATATTGGCACAGCTTACACTTACAGCATACACATTGGAAAAAAAATAATAATAATTGCAATCATTATTTTGCAACACATGTAATAGGCTGAATGCAGGCAACTCTAATAGGGAATTCATTAACTTGGGAACAAACAGTTCCTATAATTAGTTACCAGAAAACATTCAACATGCATTTACAGGTTTATTCTTGAATCACTAAGCACAACTCTAGGCACTAAGGCTGAATACCTTGGAGAGAGAGGGAGGAAAACAAAAACCCGAAGTATCTTAACTACCACCAGTTACTCTGTTATTCCCTAGATCAAGAATTAAGTGACACTTAGGCTATTTATTTGCACATACAGCCAGCCCTGTTTGTTTGAAAGCTGTTTTCCAACATGCAAATTGACTTTTTCTGTAGGCCAGGCACTAGCATGAGGAAGCTGATAAAAATCACGTTAAACTGGGACTTTTATCTCTCTTACACAGCTGGTGTAGATGCAGGCAGTCATACTGCTATTAATGTTCCAGATTATTAAAGACTGCTTAAGTGGAAAGTACTTAATATTCATGAAGTCTCTTTAGCATCTGATTACGTTCTTCCCCTTCCTCTGCCTCACACTTCATTTATTACATTTTTACCTGGGCCAAAAATGCAACTATGAAACCACCTTTATTTTGCATATAGCACACATTTAACATTGTTAAATAGAAAAGCATTTCTATCCTTCAGGAAGCTGAAAATGAACAGTTAAACAGTAGAGAAACATACTGAGCTTTCAATTTATACCAACAAATGCTTTTAATGTACACTGACGTACAGTAAAAGCAAGTTACACTAACATAATCTGGTCTGATAAGCCATTATTACATATTATTACATTAATAATTAGGCTCCTGGGGATGGACAGGAAGTATATATAAATGGAAAATGAGCCCTTAGAGACCTCACCGACCAATGGAAACCTTAAACCCTGCATCCTCAAAGCACAAGTTCAAATACCGTCATGACAACCACATGCAGATTATCTGATGTCAAATAAATCATACCTTATGCCAAACAAATGCACAGGGCAAGGGGTGAAAACATAATAATGAAGGCCCTGATTTGATCAGCATATAAGACGACACTGAATTTTGTTATTATACCTCAATCTGCTTTCTGAGAACTTACACAGTCCATAAGTGTCAAAGTACTTATTGACTTTATTTTCTAAAATACCTTGTCCCACTGAAACTGCTCCTCCAGCTGTACCTCAGTAGGCCCTGAGATGGAAATGGACTCATCTGTGTTCACCAGAAAACCACAAATCTGAGCAGCGTCCTCTGCCAAGCACTCTCCCTTTGAACTGCTAGGCCACCACCCACCACCACTCCTGAAGTTCACAGATTTTTGATGTTTCATTTTTTAGATAAACACAGAAAAGTTTACAACTAGAACTCTGAAGAATCAAAAGCATTAAAGACTGGATAAACAACACTTGCCCAGTTCATGTACTTCCAGCTGCATACCAGACCTAGGCCGTGGTCAGCCCTGTCCTCTCCACCACCAGCTGCAGCCTACCTGCCCCGAGCCTTTGGACACCAGATTTGTCATAAAAAGCAACACTTGGGAACAATGCATGGCTCTTACCTTGGCAGGTCTAGTTTTAGCCTCCGCACACCACATCTCACCCTTCCGCAGGACATTTCTAACCACCTTTATTGCTCTACTGCCCGGAGCCCCAGGCCCAGCCAGCCGTTACGCAGCGCAAGACGGGTGAGGGAACAACACGGGCAGCAAAACATAGGAGGCAGAACCTCCCTGTGATCCCTCAGCTAAAACATCAGCCACCTTACAGCTTTTTCTCTTTTAAAAACAGAACACAAAAAAAGAAAGATGAAATAGCTTTAAGTTCATCTCCTCAGTGGTAATAAATAAGGCCTAAGAGTGGAGGCGAAGTTAACCACAACCCTGGGACTCGCTCCAAGTCTCCCATGACAATAGGAAAACATTAGAACAGTAACATTCAAAATATTATTCAACTTTTAAAGGCTTAGCACAGTTCAAAGTCTCCTTTGTGGAACAGCACTTTCGAAAATGTCGGTCCCCTTCCAGGGAGCATTCCCTCCTCTATCACACACAGCATCGTTTCAGCAAGGAGAAACGACGCTCGACTGAGCCAGGCAGGGGGAAAGTCCTGAAAATGATGGCAGAATTCTTAAAAGCTGGTAAAAGGCCTAATCCTATATAATGATTTACAAAGTGACAAGTGAAATTGATTTACTGCGGCAGGCTGAAAGCCGACCAACGTAAATAAAATCACTGCTCACACGGTCACAGCCTCGCAGCCAACAGCGCGGGCAGCAGCAGGACCCACCGACCCACACAAGGAAATTTTCCACCCACTCATACATACCCCCCTTGCAGTCCACATAGAGGGAGAACAAACCACGCCACTTCAGAGAGCATGACCTGCTCCAGAGTCAGGAACGCTTTCCAAGGCACCAGTGTACTGACCACCGCTGCAGTGCGCACACAACACCTTTTTGCAAAGCAATCCCAGATTTAAAAAAGCACAAATAATTGCCCTCCTTACTCCACAAAAACGATAATAAAAATAAACCTGCACCTATGAGCTCTGTGTGTCAGTTTTATTCATTAAATCTGCAATTGCAGCACGGCAGCTGCAATGCACTGAGGCAGAGCACAGCGCCAAGTATGTGCAGCCCAAGCATGCAGAGTATTTCTCTGGCCCGCAAGCACGATGTGGGTCAGGAAGCCTTGGTGCTACTTATTTACAGCTTTTTCATATGTAGAAGATGCAGGCCTATGTTTAACCGCTTGTTTGCTGAAGGGCACCCGAGGCAGCCCCCCACCTGTCTGCACCCCACGGTTACAGATGTGTCTTGGCCGACTTTTCCCCTACAGAGCAAGGCCACTCAGCTTCCAGCCACGCAGCAAAATGTGCCCAAGCAGGGGGCCAGCTGCCCAGCCCTCACTCCCACAACTCCAGGTCCCCCAAACCAGCACCCTGCTTCTCCTGGATGGCGATCCCTTCGCACCACCCCGCTTGCTGCCTCCTTGCAGCTGCAGCAGGAAGCCAGGAGAGCCCTACACCACAGCCACACCAGAGAGTGCGAGCGGGTCACTGACTGCCAAGGTCATCTTGTTTGTGAATAAGAAAGGAAAACATAACCATTAAGACCCTAATACGGTAAAAACGCAGCGACAGCAACAAGGAAATATGAGCTGAATGCTTCCTCTAACCCTCAAAACATCATTAAAGTCAGCTGACTCAGCCATATGACTTTGCAAAATTGCCATTCATTAAGACAGTCTGGGGTAAATTCAGTCTCATTTCACATTTGCACCACACGCACACAGTCCAGCATTTTGTACTCTGCATTGTTAAACCTGGTCTCCAAGTAGAAAGCAATCAATTAATTGAACTGGGGTTTCAAAACTTGCCCTGAGCACAGCCTGCTGCCTCCCCTGCCTGCTGCTCCTCGGGGCACGCTGCACTCCCCCAGTGACCGTGTGGGATGAGCCTGGGAGCTGCAGCAGCGCCCAGACCCAGCTCCATCCCCCTTTCCTGCAGGGAGCACATAAATTTTTCTCCATCTGAGTCTTCACTACTGTTTGTCCGCAGACTTGTAAAATACGCTAAGAAAAGCCTAATGAGACACTGATCTGGCATCCAAATGCTCTCCCCCATGCATCCCCCCAGTGGGCCGTTGCCTGAGCAGCACAGGAGCTGAGGCTGTCTGTTTGCCAGTTCTCCACGGAAGGAAGGAAGGAAAGTGGGCGGGTGGGCGAGAGCTGGAGCCAGCGCAATGTCGGCACAGGGCTGGCTTGCACATGTCTGCAGCTGCTCACTACTGAAAAATATGTCTGTACACACATACACAAAATACACTGAAAGCACAAATGAAGACAGCAGGTTGCTAGGATAGCACTGCTTCCTTTGTACCAGGAGCTAATATATAAAACAAAACAAAAAAAATCACAGCTCTCGAGACAAGTGACATACGCTGTGCTTGCGAGACCCTACAGAAACACGAGCCCAATCCTTCACATTTCCAGGTAGCCAAACACCTGCACATTTAGCAAGCTCTCAATTTACTCATTGTACAACAGTGCTTTGAGACTAGTTTCTGCACAAAAACAGGGGAAGTCCAAGCAAAACTTGGAAGACAGATTGCATAATTAACCCCCTTTTATTACTGGGACGGGCAGGTACTGGGAGCCGAAGCAATCTGTTCAAAGTTACCCGAGAAGTCTGCCGGGGAAGAATTAGCTGAATCAGACAACCACAGCTGCGAGTTCAGTGACCCAACGCCAAGGCTGCTGCCCTCCAACCAAGCACCCAACTCTTGCTGAGAGCACCCCAGGAGCGAGCCGAGGGAGCAGCTTGAGCCGGGAAGCCTGCAGCTCCCCAGCCTGCTGCTGCTGGGAGGAACTACCCAAGGGGCCGAACCCACATTCTCCAAATGCATCTTGTTGCAGCATTGGGCTTTGCAGTATTTTTTTAACAAAAAGTATTTTTTTAAAGCACTTTAAATATTTTAGAAATCTGAAATAGGTTCCAGACTGCAAATATTTACACATATTCTTAACTTTCTGTGCAAGGAGTTCATCTCAGTTCAAATGATCATTTTTATGTCTAACCTTAGCTATGTACATAAATATTTACAGGATTGTGACTTTGATTTTCCTCTCTTGTGCTCACTGCATCACCTGGTTCGCAAGTGGCTGGGGTCAAGGAAGGGAGCTGCTTTGTCAGTGCATTAGCTCTATCCTGCGTTGCCTGGCTTGCAAACAGAGGAGGAGCAATGTGGAAATCCAAAACCCCAAGCTGCTTTTAAGTGGTTAGCAATCTGCAAACACATTGTCAAAGAACTAGACTGAAACTTGAATAACTGTACACATTTTGAAACCTCACCCAGATGAATTCAAGCAGGCTACTAAGTGGATGCTGTAAATCCATTTTAATCTTTTCCTACAAAAAGCTTAGGTAGGAGTTAGCGATGAGGCAGCTCATGTGCCTTCAATGGTGATTTCCATGGTGCTGCACATGAATAAACCCTTGACCTCTACAGACAGAACGAGTTTCAGGGTTCAAAACACTTAAATCTTTAACAGTCTCATCTAAGTTTCATTCACGATTAAGAGCTGCAAAGATGCAAAAGGTTTTGGGAGCGTGAGCAGCAGCACTGCCTCCCGGGGGATCCCCAGAGCTGGGCAGGACACCACGCATCGCTCCCCGGAGGCGATGCCACCGGGCTGCACTGCCCCAGCGACCCATGCAACACACAGCAGCAAAACCGCTGCTCGTCAGCCCACCAGGGCCAGAAATAAGGCTTGGGTGGTTTTATCATCGTACTGCCTAGCTGCTTTCTTCAGCAGAATTTGTAAGAAACGTTTTAAAATTGTGAGTGAACGACAGTAACATGAAAGTTACTTTTATAGGTTTGTTTACACATTTGATAGCGCTGGTGCTTAGCTACTTTAACTATTTCCTCCCATACACCAGCTCGTCTGCCAGTTTCCTCTGTTAACACGCAGAGCCTTTGATAGAGAAATAGGACAGAAAAAATGCTCTCAAGTGTAAGCATTCTGGCTTTAAAACCACAAAGCCTGGCAGAGTGATTCACTAACTGTCATAATCCCCCAAGCAATTTTCTCTTAAAAAGAAAATTCAATATTTATTTTGTGCTTCGATATAAATAACGTCTGCTGTAAGTTTTTATTAACTTGTAATACACTGAAGTCTCAACCATTAATTTCTGAAATCTGCAGGAATCTCGTAGCCATCAGAATGCAGCCTCCCTTCAAATCCCAGCCCCTAACAGTACACTAATGGATACAAACTATCCCGGGATAAGGAAAATAAACTGTGTACAAACTGAATTTATTAATACACTATGAGAGTTTAATATATTAACAAGAAGGCTTTTAAACACAATTTCACTAAAATTGACATGTGCACAGTTGCAAAATATCACTGTGAACACCTATGGGAGAAGCTCAGACTTCGTCGCTCTTAACATGCGGACACCTAGAAGGATTTCAGTAGGTGACTCGTTTGGAATAACTGGAAGTACCAATTACGAAAATAAAAAAGCAAGACCTCTGCAAAACACATCTACGTCCTCATTTTTTAGAAGTGTTCTCTAAACTTGAAAAACTTCAAAGCATTTGGAGATTTTTGGATGCCTCGCTTCCTATCAGTGGAAAATGTCAGATTTTCAGAAATGGCATGTGTTGTACTGTACACAACAGGGACTTGTTTCAGGCACTTGCAGTCACTTTACAAAAATATGCATTTCTTTAAAGAACTTTTTTAAATCAAAATTTTGTCAGAAAATGAAGGTAAGACATGAAGATATTCACAATTTAGTCTCGAGTGGATAATTTTAATTTTTGTTGAGGTTTTGAAAAAAAAAATCAAAAAAGTAAGAGGCCTTCTTAAGAGCCATTTTATCCTACAGGTTGGCAGCACAGAACACCTGCACCCAATGCCGCCAGCTGCATTCTGACTCGAGCACGGTTTCCCCCACCGAGCGCTTTGTGCCGTGCCCCTGGCAGCCGCCTACACACACCGCGTCCCCTCCCTGCGCGGGGACAACGCGTGGCCCCGGCCACCCACGCTCGGGTACTTGCTAACTTCAGGCATTACCGGCATGCCAGAGGGACACCTCTGGCTTCAAGTGTCCTCAGCTAAATACATGCAAATATTGGCCACCTGAAGAGTCCTGCTTGCTTTTATACATTTTTCTTGGGGAAGTTCTGTCTGGAAGCTGAAGGCAGTTGTTTCACACATTTCCGTGGCCGCTCCTTCACATTAGGCACAGTGAGAGAAGACCCTGCAGTGACCAACATGCTCTGAGTAATTGAGGGGGCTGTTAAAGCCTCCAGGCCCACGAGGCACCCTGCAGACAAGGCACATACACCCACAACCAGAGCAACAAATTGTGCAATTACCAGAGCAATGGGGCTGCCTGCAAGCTGGCCTGCGAGCCGAAACCCCACGCCGAGCTACAGAACAACAGTAAAACCAGGCAGCACAAAACATGGCACACCGTGTTCCTTTGGGAACTTGAGGAATAATAATTTACAATCGCAACTGGCATTTAGTCAAGCCATGCAGCTTAATGACAAGGGTTATCTGTACTGCAGCGGTGCCTGTGAGCTGCGGTCGCTGCACGCCGTGGGAAAGGCACGGCTCCCACATGGCCCTTCTGCAGGCTCCAGCCCCAGCAGGAGCTGCTGCCAGCTGCCTCCAGCATGGCCCCAGAAAGCAGCCACTCATCCCAGCAGCCCCAGGTTCCCCCAGGAAGAGCAAGTGCTGGTGGGAACCTTCAGCTCTGCAACAGGGAGCCCCATCCCCTGTCAGGGCTGCAGGCTTATGCCTCACCGTGAGCTTTGTGACAGCACACAGTGGCAATATCCACCATGAACGCATGGGCTGCGGGTGTCCTCTGGGCACACCGAACCCACAGGACGATGGGCATCAAGGTTCATGCCACCTCCTGCCAGCTCTACAGTGGGAAGCTCCATCATCTGCTTCAACAGAAAAGTAAGCAGTTTCAGTAAAACAGCAGCTCACACAGAAGACATGCCCCTAAAAAAACAAAACAAAACAAATACGCCAACAGAGAAAGGAATAATTCCACGTTAGGGCTTCCACGACCTGTGGAACCCAGAGCCACCTTCTGCAGTCCCTTCTTCTCATCCCCACAGCCATCAGCCCCACCCCTGCTGCGCTTCCCAGGCACCCCCAACCGAAGGCCAGGAGTTTCCAGCATCACCTCATTTTGCTGGAAATGGGGAGGTCTGCAGCCTCCCAAGACACAGACTTGGACCAAGGGCTTGATCACAGAGCTGACCGCAACCCACACAGGCATGGTTGTGCAGAGCTATGCTCTCTTTGTTGATTTCGTTCCTGGATTTGGGACTCCAGAGCAGTTCCTGTGGCAGTACTAAGAGCGGTGCCTGACGCAGGGAAGGTTACAGGTAAATTACATTTCCATTTAGTGAGAATCTACCTGCCCCCAGCAACAGATGCTCCAGCACTAACAGGAAAATAAGTTTATGCAAATCAAAATATTGTGGTTTTAATCACTCAATTCGATCTATTTGTGAGCTAGGTTTATTATTTTCAGCTAATTGCATGGATCCATCCAGCTTCCTCAGGCGAGTGTCCCTGTCCCCCACCTCCATGCAGCCCAGCCTGCATGGGGAGCCCAGAGCTGTGGGCAAGGAGGAAACCCAAATAGGAGCACAGGAAGGTTTTTGTTTTCTCCATCAGCTCACCCGTGTGATTCACCGTGCACCTGCACAAACACTGATGCTAACACAGCGTAAGGGTGGGAATGACAGCAGCAGGGAGCCAGGAGGCTGAGGCAGTCCTGACAGGGCAATATTGCAGCATGGGGATGGAAACAGCGACCACCCACCTTTCTCACAGCACGGCGTTTGTGCTGGGCATCAGGACACAGCCCCATAGAATTAACAACAGTGGTTACTCCCAGCCAGGAGAAGCAACCAAGCACAGCTTGGTGAAAGATGCTGCCCCACACTCAAGCCATCTCAATGACATTATGCAAAAAAAAAAGCCTGCGACAGATGAGGAGTTGGCCAGGGGGCAGCTGCTGCTCAGGGAATTGCTGGGCATCCGTTGGCTTCATGCATCACTTGTTTCATGTATATATATACATATAAATGTTATCGTCATAACTATTATCCTTTTATCCTCTTCCTTTTCTGTCTTAGTAAATAGGTTTTAACTCAATCCACGAGTTCTACTTTGTTTTTTCTATTCTCTCCTCCATCCCACTGGGAGGGAGGGACTGAGTGAACGACTCTGTGGTGCTGAGCTGCTGCCAGGTTACACCACACCATCACCACCCAGCTGAACAGCAGCTGTGGGACTAAATCAAGCTAGGCTGGAAAGAAGTTCAGTGGGACTTAGAAAGAAATGCACATGAACTTGTGTCTAAAACACACTATGTGCATTACATAAATCTCACAGAAAAATAGCTTCATAGAAAACTTCCCTGGGATATGTGTTAACTTTTCCTGAAGAGTATTCTATAGAAGAAAAACATCCATTTGTTCCTGGAAAACCAAGCTGATGTGTGGTGTGTGCAAATGCTCTTTATTGCTTGAGGCCCTGGAAGGTGATTGCAGACCATGGGGGACGCCCAGGGGTCTCAGCTCTCCCACCAGCCTGCCTCCCGTGTTCCCAGCACAGGGCACAGGGACTGGCCATGCAGCCAGCTGGATCAATGGCAGCTATCTCAGCTGAAAATGAATGTCATTGTGGGGGAAAGAAGAAACAGACTAAAAGCACTCCGCAAACAAAACCCTTTTCCCTCCATCAGTGACCTGTTCCCATTGACCATGGATCACACAACCACCGACCTTAATGGGAGCAGACAACAGGGCAGGAAACAGTTTCAGAACAAGACCAACTGATCAGGGACACACAGCCTAATGCTGGCTGTTCCCGGGGCACTGCGGGGTTATGAGCACGCGTGTGCTCAAAGGCAGACCGGCAGTTTCAGGTAGACCCATAATTACCCCACATGACGCTGTTTAAAACACCATCTTAGGAATGCTTTATCTAAATGCTTAAAGTACATAGTTTAAAGCACCAGAGAAAGACAGCTGTTATGGCACACGCTACACCATAAGCATGGTATAGCAGAGCAGCAAGAGCCATCCATGCCCTCGCAGACCCATGGCACAGCCCTGCCAGCCGGCACACCACAGCCAGCACACCGCAGCCACATCGCCCACAGAGGCTCCCGGTTACACCACGCTGCACTTCGGATGTGCACAGCCCCCGGGGCAGCGACCTCGGGAAGCCTCAGTTCCCACCCAAGAAGTATCACGTGACACTTGTGGATATAATTACCATTAAATGCATCTGACACTTTTTAATGCTCTAAAACAGCCCAGTTGCTAGCCCATGGCCATCTGTTTCCTATCATTATTTCTTTAAAATACTTCTCATTTCTCTAATGATAGAAGAGTAAGATTGTTTACTAGGTGACTACGTTGTTACGTCCTTTACTTAAACTGTGCTTTTCTTAAATAAATAAAAAGAAAAAAGGAAAAGGGAAAAAAGAGCATATGGGCTGCACACACTCCCCCAAGCAAGGGCTGACAAAGCAAGTTGGTTTTATATCAGCCAAATCCATCCCCTTCTCTCCACCTTTCTAAAATGCTTCTTCAGAGTCTCCGAGGAAACAAAATAAAACAACTCGTCAGCTGCAAACAGCACTGGCATTTTCCTCCCAGAAAGAGAGGACTCCCACTTGAACATGCCCACGATGAAAACAAAGGCTGGGCTCACCGCAGGGATGACACCAGGCTGAACGCTCGCCATTGCCGGGTCACCCTCCTGGAGCCCGATGGCACCCGCTGAGCGCCCGCGCACAAGGAAGAGGCGGGTTCTGAGCACTCACCAGGAGCAAGCACCATAATTCTTACCTGGAAAGTGCTGTTTGCAGCTGCTCACTGATTTGTCAGTGCTCTCACTGCTCTTGCCTCATGATTTATGGTGCTCTACCCAGCACTGAGCCTTCTATTACTGTCCTCATTTATTGCCTGCAGCTGTCGTTCCTACCAGCAGCTCCACCGCTGTCAGTAGGTGAAGTAGCAAAGGTATTTAGTGTGCACCTAAAGACGCACCTTTAACGAAAGCTGCTCATGGGCACTATTTAAGTGTTAGAACAACAGCACGGAGTGCAGCAATTAGCATGGACTCGAACAGCCAAAATTATGGCCGACAGAACAGTGTACTCGTAGCTGCCTCCAAAGGAGGGCTGTCCAGCAGCCTGGCCAACACCTTCTGGTTTGTGAGTGGAGGGAACAACAGTGCCCACAGATCAAAGCCTTCTGTCAGGTACTTAAGTACGGAACAAATATGTTAATACAAATTCAGCAATTTCTCTTTTTACAGCCAAAATGCCAAGGAGGAGGTAAATCCAACGGCATCTTCCTTACTGCGTATTTTTCCTGGTCAGCTCCTTTCCCCTTAGAACAACCACTGTTCTCAGCATCTCCAAAATATCTGCTGCATCTGCCTGTTCCGGACTGACAGCAGTAGAGAGGAGAAGCAACTTTTACACCCAACCATTCCACATTTGAAAGCTCTCGGTGCTTGACTGGTTGAAGAAGGTGCGTGGTGCCCTGGGCACGGCCAGCACCCGCAGCAGCCTCCAGGCACGACAGGGCTGCCCCCGGCCCAGACAGCACAGCCTGAGCACGGCACAGAAAGGAAAGGCGGCGGTCCTGGGGCTGAGCATGGTGCTGCTCTTATGTACGCACTGAAGATTCAGCTCCTGAAGTCAACTGATAGTAACAGCATCTCTGCTTAATGAGTTTCTAGCGCTTGTGATTGTGGATAAAACTTGAAAATATGAACCCCAAACAACTCCCCAAAGCCACATCTCGCAAAAAGCAAGCTTATTACTGTTTTAAATGATTCTGTGGGCCTGACTTCTGGTGTCCAAACATTTTAAGGTTGGCAATCTTAAGTTAGACTGATCAGTACTCCAAGCACTAAAGCCTATATTTCTCTACTGTAAGTTCTTCTCGTCAACACCACCCAAGCTGCACAGCTTGAAAATGACGCTCAAGGCAAAAACAGCAATTGTGAATCTATAGTCTAAAGGTAGCCCGAAAGCCATCATTGTCATAGTCAAGCTTTATTGATAGCTTAACAGAGAGCATCAAAATATAAGCTGCAATTTAAACACGTAACCCTCTAAAAGAGCGAAGTGATGATGCATTGCACTCTGCCACGGGAAGGTACCCAAGAACCTCTGGTGTTTGGAGGTTACACCTACATGCAATGGATACAGATACGGACCGATCCTATTCTCTCTCCATGTTCCCACTCTCTGCCAAGAGGACTGGGTCACACTGAGAGCGTTGCACAGAGCAAACCACCACAGCCATGAGCCACAGCAAGCCACCAGCTGCTGTGCTGCAGCCTGCTCTCGGGTTAAGGAACAAAATCTGCTTCTAAACAGAGCGCTAATTGGAGCGCATTTTAGAGTTCACAAACATACAACCTTCAAACTCTTCTGAGGATGCATTTCATTTGTTAAAACCCACAGCATACCGTTTGTCTTCCCATAACACTTATTAGATCTTAATTGGTCATGTACTCTTTGTTAGTGGGAAAAAAAAACAAGCAAAAGCTGCACTCAGCTATAATTTAACTTCAAATACATACACCCTTCTTCTTTTTCTTTCCTTCCTCTCATGCAAAAGGCGTGTGTCTGGGTGGAAGTAATGAACCTATAGAGAATACATACAGTCCGTGCTTTACATGAGAAGTGTACTTTCCAGCTAAGACTACCTCTGCGCTGGCCTTCAGCATGGAGAAAACACTCCCAGTTGAACCAAGCCACACCACTGCTCTGCTGCAGGACCCTCCAGAGGAAGGAGCCGCATCCCGGTTCCTGGCACTCACCTGCAGTGCCCAGGTTTCTCTGAAAGCAGAGACAGAGGGCTCCCGCTCCCCAGCGCATCCCTGGCATTCCTCACTCCAGCCATTCCGTCATTGGGGAATTGAAAACAAACAAAGAACACCAAAATCTTGGAAGCTTTCATTGATCATTACCTCATTTTTCTTAATATTGCACAAGAGATTTTTTTTAATGGCAACAGAAAAAACCTCAACATTGTCCTCTCAGCTGTGTCTGGTTTGGAAATTTAAACTATAATTGCTTTTAGACTCCAACACAGATTCACATCTTATCCTCGGATGATGCCTGTGCGATCTGATCACTCATGCATGTATGTATGGCTCGTCACTGACAAACAACCCGACTCCTCTGCTTCTGCAACCTGCATTACTCACACGGCAGCCTTGGCAGAGGCAGGCCAACATATGTTAATTGCTGGGCTGCATTATAATAGGTCTAACATCTTGTTTCCCATCCAGGGTTTTAAAATAAATGGAAACAACAGTCTCTTTGGATACAAAAGTATGTATTTTTGTATCTCAAGCTAAAAATATTCTACGTTAAAAACACAAATAGATCAACTGCCAGAGAATTCCTGCCTCCTCCGTGCCTCTTTTGGAGTTTAATCCTTACTAAACGAAGATGTCAGACAGCCTTTGTAAGAGATTAGCATATGTGCATCGTATTTCATTTCCTACAAGTTATTCCTACGTCAGGTGCTGCAGCAACAACGGAGCTCGACTCCCCAGTCCCTCATTACTTCAATGGGAAGTTTATCAGGTAAAGTTGTCTTCAGCAGAACAAAGCACAAATTCATGAACATTGAAGGAGCACAAATAGAGCAGAGATATACTTAAAAATGTATTTCTCAGATGACAGGAGATATGAACTATGCTTCTTTATTTTATGATTTAGTATGCTGGGATATTGCTAGGACAAGACGTTGGCAACATGACAAGTATTTTTGATTTACATTTCTCTTTATTGAGAAAGAGGTGCTGAGGGCTGTAGCTGCAGTTTGAGACAAAGGAGAACGAAGACTCCGTGCTGACACGCTGCTCCCCTTCGGATGACCACATTCAAAGTTTTAAATCGGGATTTAAGTCATATGACACCATAAAACTGCCAGAAATGTTAGAAATCTTGGTGGAATTTTCAGAAGAGTAGTATTCCAAAGGCAGACACCGATACAAGACTTTCTTCCACAACACATTTCACCACAAGAGGCTCACACATTGAGTAAATAATTTATATGTGCACTTCGAATACAGCATTTAATGAAAGCATCGTCTCTTGGAATTATTTTATTTTCAAGTGATTAAGCAAACCTAATGAGAGAATTACCATACAGCCGTGACCAGAGACATTTGGAGCCCCGTCCCTGGCTGTTTACCAGCACCCTGCCCGCAGCCCGTGAGCAGCAGGACCTCGCCATGCCGTGAGCCCCAGCCAGCAGTGGGCAGATGGTGGCAATAAGGAAGCTATCAAGCCGTCTTAGTCACCATGGCAGAGCCTGGGAGCTCCCCGACAGTAGCCTCGTTGCCCTCCCTTCGCTCATCCGAGCTCGCTAAGATGTTTACCTGCACGCAGCTCACACTGCCCATTGTAGGGGAAACAGATGCATTTGTCACACGTGCCCATCCAGCACCATGCAACGTGTGCAAGGACCACCACAGCCACAGGTAGCACTGAAGCCAGAGAGCCAAAGGTTAAAAAATGGTGCACTAAACAGTGCTCAGGGGGAGCAACAGCATTCTAGTATCCTAGAGGCATGGCACCAAACACTTCAAAATGGATGCTTGATGTACCAATTAGGTAACAAATGAACTTCAACAGATGAATCTGAAATTTCACATATTTTTGCATATTTTTTTTTTTTAGAGACAAAATGACCCTGATATTCTGCTTATATAGAACAATCAGCTCTGAGTTTAAGGTGCCCATCTGCTCCCCCCAACCTCAAGCCCTGGCTCCAGAGCCCTGGCAGATGCCTCCTGCCTCCCCTGCAGACCCCTCAGGTCCCCTGGCCTGGTTACTTCTCAAACAACCTGCCAGGAATAAAGGTAGAACAAAAATAACTAAAAATCCTTTCTCTGCCTGCTTTAACTCAAACAGCTTTGCATCACAGACTGCCCAAGCACCATCTCATGCAGGGCACAGCCCCTGAGCCCTGCCAGCTCCACACCCCAGGGGCTCGCTGCTCCCTCAGCATCTCCTACTCTGCTGCAGGGGTGCCCACTGCCTCCCCGCTCCAGCTTCACTGCCATTTCACGTGGTCCAAGTAGCATTTATGAAGTATTTATCTCATGTCTTGTTGTGGATTCCTTCTGAAGCATAACAAGGTTTGGCTGTTCTTCCCTTGGTTTGTCATTCATACCTGAGCATCATCTGGTATGCCAGATTCCGTCTTGAAGGTCAGCACTGTTAGAAAAAATCAGAGTACTGCATCTTTCATGTGCAACTTTGTTAAATGCTGGAATTACTTGTCATTAAAAACCATTCAAAGGTTGCCCAGATTTACCCCGTGCTCTCGCTGGCTGCCAGCAGCTGTTGCCATAGCTGTTCCCATCCCTCGGCAAGAACAGCACGGCCCATGCTGCAGTGACGCCTGCGTTACTCACACAGCATGGTGCCGACATCCTTCCCCTGGTCTCAGAGCCCCCAGCACCCGGTTTCCCCACCCGGCCCCACCAGGTTGGAGCCCCCAGCTGTCCCCAGCCCTCCCCAAGGCATGGCACAGGGCTGGGGAGAGAGGGCAGGGCATGAGCGTGGCACCAGGTCTGGACACCGCCCGCAGCTGGGGGAGCGTGAGCCCACACATTTCAGCTCGCGAGGTCGCTTCAGCAGAGTTCTCAGAGGCTCCACGAGTGACCTAAAATAACTTCTCCTTACATAATGCTGTTATGATTTTAATGTGTGAGATGTCAGAGTTTCACAGTGCCAAAAGCCAAAGCTATGCATTCAGTTGGAAAGCCAGGAGGCTCCCACGTCGAATGGTATCATGCTCCAGCTGGACTGCAATCCCCTACTTTTTTAAACAGTGATGGAGATCTGGGGAGAAATCTCATACTTGAGAGGAAGACAGGAAAAGATGCACGAATCCTTCTTGCAATGTTTTTTTTTTTTTTTTTTTTAAACCCAGGAACTGAGAGCAGCTTCAAGTGTCCCCACATGAGCTGCACCAGAGCAGATCTCTGTGGAAGAGGAATGAAGGGCCCTATGAACACAAGGGAGCCAAACACGCTTGCAGCAAGCCAGCCCTGGGAGTGCACACTGTGCTCACGCCTCAGCGGGGCCACTCAGCCTGCAGACGGGGACTCACCATGGCTCCAGCACGGGCAGCAGCCAGGGGGCACCGGGACCTCCTGCCCCACAACCCGGGTACACAGACACTGGGATCCCAAGGGCATTCACAGGATGACAGTTTGCTGGCCTGGAGTCTTTTTAGAACAAGCATTCCCATTTTTAAAAAATTGCTTAATCAAATGAAAAGTGCATCAACCTGTGCTGAGAGGAGGAGGGAAGAAAAGCTTTCTTTGAAAAGGCCCAGGGGCGAGCACCAGGTTGCTGTGAGGGAGGCCAACGTAAGCCGCACAGCAGCTGTAAACAAGTTAACTTCTGTGATCCCACTGCCGGGAAAAGGGCCATAAGAGCACTGAGCAAACACGGGTTTTACAAGCAGGACACCCAGAGATTGGGCGGGCTGCCTGACAACCACATCATTCTTCTCTCCCCTGCAAACCTGCAGGATAATAAACCCTCCTCTCTTTCTATATGGAGAAACATATAAACAAACCCTTCTTCTGAGAATGCAATGGCATAGTCTTTAAAAATGCTTTTTAAAGCTTTTATCCTGGATCTCTTTTTTTTTTTTTTTTTTCCTCTAAAGGGGAAAGGAAGTGGCCTTGAGGGAAGAGAAGATGGATGGAAAACAAAATGGAACTGCTGTTGGCCTGTGAACATCAGAGCGTTAAGGTGTGGAAGTGGCAGTGCTGGTTGTCAAACTATTCCAGGTGCCATAACTGGTGTTTCTGCAATGGATTTCAAGCAGAAACATTCTCTAAACAGATTTCTCTCTTTATAAGGACTTTTTTTTAAAATCGTCTACCCAGCCAAAATCTTACAGCTACGTGTGACACTAAGGAAGGGTGAAGGTGCAACACCCAGTGATGACACACAAGGCATGCCTTCTTGTCAGACCACCCTTGGCAGCACCCGCTGCAGGAGTGGAGCTGCTGCTCAGGCCGGGCTGTGGGCAGCAGGATCTCGTGCTGGGGTGGGGGTCCTGCAGCCCGAGCCACCAGCGCTTCCTTGCTGCCACTCATCCCCTCTGCTTGGCTTTTACCCTGTCATACCTCTAAAATAACCGAAGGTAGGTGGTAACCTTTGAGCTGGAGAACGCACATTTGCCAGGTGGATGGTGGACAACACTCCAAACCATCCCAAGAGAATAACACAGGGGAAGGATCTGAGCTGCAGCAATACACAAAAGAGAAGTCGTAAGAACCTTCATGAGCTTAAGGCGACTTTTAACCTTTGGTGAAGCAGAACCCAAACTCAGAGCAGGGACAGCCCACTCTTTCAGCACCACAGTGAGCCAGGCACTCTGCAGAGCCCCAGCCCCTCTGGCCTCCAGGTGCCCGGCAGCCCCTGCTCCCAGTACCCCTCCCTCCATGCCCGCATCCACAGAGTGAACCTGCGCTCCATCAGTCCAGCTCCATTTGGAGCAGGGCTGCAGAAACAAGAGAGCAACCTGTCCTTCAGAATTTTCCTGTGGAGATACAGGAGGTGTGCATTTCAGGGCAGCCTAAAAGGCTCCGCTGTTCTCAGAGGGAGTCAGGAGCACAGCCAAGAAAAGAGCAGATATTTATCAAGGGAACTATTTCTGCTACTAAACGGCCAATTGAAGCCCCTACTATTCTGTCGCATATCTGTGCCACTGCAGCCCCAATAAACAAACCATTCTGATTAGTTACGAGACTAACTAGAAACCTCCAAGAGACCGATAATGCTCGCTTTGCCAGCCAGTCAGTCACTGCAGACCTGTAGTCTCAAATAATACAAAAAATAATTCAAAGCCAACACAAACTCATTGCCGACTTATTTCTTTCTCCCTTGCTCCTCAAACACTTGTCTCCATTCAATTGGCAAATGGCATTGCCCAGGTACCAAGAGCTGCAGCAGAGCCGGGGCAGAGCTCACCCACACCTGTGTGTGGGACAGCCCCTGCAGTCGGTGCTCTCCAGATATCATCATCCTGGCCACCAACACAGGGCCCTAGAGGGGTTACCAGTTACACCTTAGAGCACCGGCACGAGAGAGATTGGAAGACAACCAAATCAAGACAGCAAGCAACTCCCATGCTGGCTTCACATGACACTACCCAGCACACAAAGCCTTGGGTTTCCTTCTCATGCCAGCTCTGACAGCACACCAGTACTATCTATGGGTTAGTCAGTCCTGTTTTTGGAGTCAGACCCACAGTGCTGCTGCTCTACGACAAACAAAATGGAGAAGGCTCACAGAGCTCTGGCCAGCACAGCCCACAGCAGCTGGAGCTGTGTGGGGAGAGCAGCACAGAGCGGCCGTGCTGACGGAGTGTGCAGCGCCCGGGTACACACACGGGGACGCAGGAAGGTGCCTCAGCAGGAGGGCTTCAGTGCTACAAATTAGCTCACCACCATCCAGAGACATATAAACGTTACATCAGGAGGGAAAACAAATTCCTTAGGAAGGCAAACAAGGAAAAGGAGGGAAAATCCAAATCCAGTGTTACGAGATTTCCACAACTTTGTGGCACCATGCATATCGGTGCCTTCGGAGCAATGCCTTCTCTCCCCCTCCAGCCGTGCCAAACCCATGGCCCTCCCGCACCGCTTCAGGAATCACCTTCGAGCTGCTCCCTAGAACCAAACAAACGCCGGACTGACAACAACGGGATGCACTTCCCACATTTATCTCAATGGAATGCTAATGCGATAGCTTATAAGCTGCTACCTCAATATTAATACACTACACAAAATACAAAACAGCTCAATTTATTGAATCACCTAATGAAAGGACACATGGGTCTCTGAGCTCAGATACTTCATTAGATCCTAAACCTGACTCAGAGAGTGCCAACCTTCAGCCCTTCCCTGTTGGAAGGATCACATCTGAATGCTCCAGGACTCAGCAGAGGAGCATAAATTGCTTTTCCTATCCTCTACTGCAGGCTAAAAAGCATGAGCACCTGCAGGAAACTATGGGTGGCCTGGACCAAGTGGTTGCAAACCCAGAGCTCCTAAAGGGAACATTCTCCAATGAATGATTCATTCCCTGAGAAGTTGATCTCTGTTGTTACTTGGAGGAAAAATGATGGAAAGTGATTTTGCCTGCCTAAAAATAACTTCTTCTCCCCTTCCCCTCCCCCAGATACACAACGCCCGCAGCAATTCGCCCCGCTCAGTGCAGGGCAGTGGCACAGTGCTGGAACCCCCGCACCCCACCTTTGCAGGCCATGCCAACTCCAGCGCATCTCCAAGGAGCAGAACCCAAAATAACACACAACAAGTGTGTGACCATCCTCCACTCTCACAACGCGCTGCTGCCTCCAGCAGTCGTGCTGGGGAGATCCCTCACAATCCAGGGCTGGACACTTCTCCTGCAGCCTCTATTACCTGGAAAAACTTCAAACGTCAACCAAGCGCAACGCTAATGATCCTGCGAGCCCCAATGGAAATAAGTAAAATGAAATCACTACCTAAGAAGTTTTTTGCTTTTAGAAAGAAAAGCACAAGAAAAATCAATATGACAAAGCAACACTGCAATTCACAAACCTTGTTTTTAAGCCAAAGACACCATTTTAAAGCAGAAGTGATTTCTAATACCACTGACACAGCCCCAACTTCCCACCAGCAGGAAAGCTTACCCATGCCTAAATTCAGAGAAAGGAAAACACAATGTCTGAGCAGCAGGTACATCAGTGCCCACCCACAGTGCTCGGCAGTGCTGCACTGCGGGATGTGCTTCCTCACAAAGAGATGCAAACACATCTAGAGGGCTCGCACTGCCCGTCCCACGCCAGCCAGTCAACAAGACCAAGCACAAACCACTCCTCAACTCTTCAGCAACACTCTTGCCTCTTAGCTGAGCTATGGGATAGGATTTCACCAAAATGGGTCTAACTAGGAATGAACACATCAGCCCAGTGCCCATTGGTCACACTCGGACCGCAGGCACTGCTGTAGCCCTGCTCACTGCGGGAAGCGGGAGCCCAGTGGGGGCACGGCCACCACCTTATCTCCCTGCCATTCCCCAGGGCCTGACCTGCCTGAGGCCTATCAGGAGCACTGGGGGAGGCTAAAGGAATTCCAACTTTGTTTCCTCTCCGAGATACATTTTTCTTGGTTTTCAAGAGAGAAATCAGGCTGCTAGCACCAGCACCCAGCTGCTACAAACCAGCCAACTTGTCTCCAACGCCAGCATCAGTGATGGAAACCCATCCACCAGGTTTGGGGGCTTTGGTTTCTTCCTTTGTTTTTTTTTTTGGTCTACACAAAACCTTTGGAACCTATAAAAGCAGGGGGAATTGGGGGTTAAGTGCAAGCAGCTCCCAAGAAAAGTTATGAATGGAAACGTGCTGCACAGAGCCCTCTCCATGCAGCTCCCCGTATGCGCTGCTGACCAGGACCCACCGCCCTGATGGTGCACGAGCTGACAACTCCTGTGGCTTTCTCAAAACAGTCTAAAAACTGAGGTGGGTGCTGCACGAAGGCTGCGCATCTCAGGTGGCACAGAACACTCTCTGTGTACGCACAGCAACTCGCTTCTTCCCTGAAACAAAGTTTTCATTGATCCTTTGCCACAGCCTCAATTATTGTTTCTAATTGCCATCAGCGTTTGCTTAAGGTATTGTGGCCCCCAAACAACGCACACAACAGCAGCGTGTGGCCGTGCTGGCAGGTGAGCGACCCACATTGACTGCTTCTGAGGGCCTCCTTCAACTCTGCAAGCCCAAAATAACCTCAAATTACAATTTACAGAGCGGTCTTTGCCACCTTCTGAGGTGGCATTCTCTTCAGTAGATAGAAATCCTGAGGCTGTCAATTAAATCCCAGGGATTTTCTCATTGCTTTAAAATGCAATCCTAAAGGCACCTCATTTTCTAAAGCTCNGAGGGCCCCAGGCGCACCCCCAGCCCCACGGCCACACGTGCTCAGCGCAGAGGGCTCTCAATGCACCTTTTGTCTGTGCCTGCTGCTTCCACATCCCCAACTCCTACAGAAAAAGGTCAGAGCTGCTCTTCGGGCATCCACAAACCTGAGCAGGGCCTGCCAAGAGAACACTGATGCCACAGCTCATCTCTCCATCAAGAGAAGGAAGAGGAAGTTTGAAGAGGAGAGCAGCCCCGGCGCTGAACAGCCCCCTGCCCTCCCCCGGCCACCAGCGCTGTGCCATTTCGCTCTGCCCGGGATCGGGGCCCGAGGTGCCCGGCTCCAGCAGCCGCAGCCGCTCGGGGTTCCTTAAAAGCTTCGGCACTCAGAGGCGCTTGAAAGCACTCGAGCAGAGCTGGAGCTCCGCCGCAGCGTTAATGGGCTTTTGCCCTTTCAGATGTTCTAAGGCCGTCGCCTTTCTGATGCGCGCGGCTCATTCAGAGCCCTAAATGGCCATTTCGTAGTTAAAAGCAGCTCGCATAGGTAGCGCCCTAAACCTCCCCGCGGTCATTCATCTCCCCCGCTCTCCTCCTGTCTCTTAGGAAACCTTTGATAGAGCATTTGTTCGGGCTGCCAAGTTAAATCCTCCTCCCTCATGTCAGCGCTCGGAGAGGCAGCGGAGCGCAGCCCCGCTCGGGCCTGCCAGCGCCAGCGGGGAGCCCGCTCCTGCGCAGCCCGCTCGCAGCTCACAGCCGCGGGCCCCGGGCAGCACCGCCCGGAGCCGCTCCGGCCCGGGGCCCCGCTCCCACCGCCCCGCACATCGTTGCGCCTTTAAGGATGCGTTAACGCCGCCCGCAGTTGGCAGAGAAGAAGGAGAAAA
>WBMW01005513.1:610785-665218 GCA_013396635.1 Penelope pileata | reverse complement strand
CACCGCCCGCTGCGCGCAACCACCGCGCCCCGGGCCGCTCTGCCGCCCTCGGCCGTGTCACAGCCCCCGGCGCCTCCCCCCGGGATCGCGTGCTTGAGCCGAACGCCTCCCCCGGCCCTCCCCAGCCGCAGAGCCGGGAGTAACGCTGCCGCCGGGACTCGCGCAGCACCGGCACCGCCACAGCGCCGGGTGAGTGCCATCACCCCCCGGGGTCACTCGGGGGCTGCAGGGTGACGCACCCCTTCCGCACCACAGCCGGGAGCCTCCACGGTCAGCGCACATCTCCCCGCGCTGACAGCAGCAGCGCTTCCCTGCCCAGCACCTGTGGGAATGGCGCGGTCACCGCCCCACGGCCACCTGGATCTCTTTTTTTTTACAGCCTCGCACCCAGCGGCTGCTGCCCCGCTCCCCCGGCACAGCCCGGGCCCGGCCCACACGGACACTCACTCACAGCAGAGCCGTGCTGGAGCCTGGCCAGCCTGGCTCTGCTGCCCCAGAGGGGGAGCACGTCCTCTCCCGACCCCCGGAGACAGCCCCAGGAGCAGTGCCACCAAACACAGCTGTGCTACGCCCCAGGGCAGCCACATCACAGCCCAGCAAGGCTGCAGGCTGTGCACATTGCACCACACACACAGAAACTTGTCCAGTGCATGAGGTCTGTGCCCATTGTTATCTTTATCTTATGAGGGAGAAAAAAACAGGGTGTATCTGTATTCTTGAATTACAGATGAAGTTGCCACGCTAGGACACTAAGGAAGTGTGCAGTTATGCAACTGGAGTCCTAAAGGGAAAAGTAAACAATTTCACTGGGAAAACAATTGAAAATAGTTATGAGATGTAAGAGGAAAGTGGCTGGAGTTGGGGCTCTTTTTCACCTTCTCTTTTCCTTTTGAGGCCTAAGAACATTTGCACATGGCCTTCAGCCTGATCCCTCTTCAGTGTCCCTCAGCCAGCACCACTCCAGCGCCAGAGTCATTCCTGGGGACACGGCTCTACCCAGCAGCTCCGCTGTTAGGAGAGCCGCAGCATTTATGTGTTCCTCAGCCACTCAGGGAACACATCTCATCAAACTTCTGCCAGTTGCTGCTGTGCTCAAAGCCCCACACCCTCCTGGGGTGCTGCAGTCAGGCAGCCAGCCAAGCCCCAGCCCCACATACCCCACCCTGGGTAACCACTGCTCTGGACCTGGCCCTGGGCAGCTTAGTGGGACACGGGGCATCCTGCATGCAGGACCAGGCCGTGGCCCACCGCACTAGGTTAAGCAAAGCATCTTGACTCATTTGGCAGAGAATAAAGCCTTTAAAAATATGATGTGGTGAGATAGCATTGAAATCCAGGATGTGTGCCTTCAACAGTCAAGGATACAGCTTGAAACAAAAAGGAGCTGAAAGAATAGGAAGAGAAGGCACACCGTGTGATTCCAGTGTGCTGAGAAGGAACTTATGCGAACTGAGGAAACGCAGCATTGTCAACGTGCTATTTATATAGTGCCGAAAGTGTCCTTTTACAGGGACATAAACACTCATCACCCCAGTGCACACACTCTGTCCTTCTGAAGCAGATCAAGCCAGTGCCCTGTCAGAACCAATTCAGCCTAAATTCAAGAACAAAGCAAGTCTCAACTTTGAGATATCTCAAACCATAATTCTGTCCATGGTCAGATCACTCGATGAGGCCAAGCCTTGCCCATAAAGAATGTGATCTTCCAAATACCACAGCTGAGATGTGCAAATAGGGACTGCAATCACTTCTGCTATTAAACTGTTTTCTAGCTACATCTTACAGTTTCAGGAGGAAGAAGTGAAAAAGAAAACAAAACAGTATCCAAGTTTAAACTTTGGACAATGTCCTGAGGCAGAATATAATTAGCAGAGCCCTTTGGCTATCTTCCAGCGATGTGCAACACCGTACTCTGACAGAAGAGCACCTGAGGATTTTGAATGACCACAAATAATGCAATCACGTAACCTGATGTAGAACCAGACGTGCACGTAACTACCCCAAAATCATTTCATTCGCTGTGTTAGCAGAGCTGTCCATGATGTTTCATAGATGAAAAGAAATACTGCTGCCTTTCTACCATTTGACCACCTACTGCCTGGTTTTGACAGTAAACAGGCCTTTTTTTTTTTTAGCCTGACTGAATTTTAATTGTGAAAGATAATGAGATGTCAACAACAACAAATGCAGCCATTTGTACGAGGTCTGAGACCTACTACTTCTGTTTCTCCCCTTGTCTTCAGCTCTCACATGACCCACTTAGGAGGGAAAGATGTCCAAGACCACCACCACCAACTGGGGAACATCTCAGTTGAACCCTGCTCTGGGTTTCTGTGAGAGGTTTTAGTCTAACGGAGCCAGACCAACAGCATGAAAGGAGACCAGCGAGTGAAGTGTCATCGTGAGGAGAGCAAGGGCTGCTTCAGATCAGAGCTTGCCAAAACATAATAGTGCCTTGTAACACCACTAATCACGCTAAGTAAAACACAGCCTTAAACACACTCAGGATTAGATTCTCAATGGATCCTTCCATTTAGCATGTGGCATGATTTTTTTCCCCCTCTAACCAACTGTATTTTGTACCACAAGGGATGGTTAATACAATTTTGAAAAAAAGAAATTCATAAATTATGAATAAATAACTGTAAGTTGTTTACACAAATAAACATTCTGGGGCATGGGATTTTATTCAGTAATTGCCATATTGGTCATAAAACATGCCTGAGAGCCCAAAGTACTACTTTACTGCATTTAGCAGCAACAATTAGCCTCTCAATTTTTCACTGCTTTGACAGACACTATGGCTTTCTACTCTAAGAAGAGGTGAAAAACAGCCAAAACCCATGCTTTTCTGTGCAACCATGCACTCCATAGGCTTCAGTGCCAATAGCATCAAAGCCCCTCAGGGCTTGAACCACATTTGGTGATGTGCAGGAAAGGAACAGGCAGCAGACAGTTCACCTTCTTCTATGAGGACTACCTAGAGGAGAGGGAGCAGCGAGCAGTTTTGTTGTAAGGCTCTCTCAAAAGTACCATAGGCAATTCCTGCAGCTGAAGAGCAGATTAAGTGCAAAACTGAAAGGAACAGGAAGAGGTGCAGTCCCCCATGCACCACTTTCTCTGTTCCATTGTCCACAGACCAACAGAAGTAGAAGAAGTTCCTGGAGAGCAAGAGCCCAGAGAGCTTCTCAGCACATCTAATGCTTTGAATTTTTACATTAAATAATTTCTGTGAGAAAAGGTACATATGTTTTGCAAGGGAGAACATTCATGAGCTGGAACATTTTTTCTTCACAGAAGATCAACTAAGGTAAGCAATTAAGCAGTTTGGAAATGCTTTCAGTAGACATTCAGGTAGACATGGCCAGCACGAGGCACAGAGTCACATCAAGAGGACTCCCCTCATGCAGACACTGGTAGCTCCAAGGCAAGTGCAGTTGTGACAGAAATTGGAGGGTTCCACTCAGGTGAGCTGCAGATGTGAGCAAAGCTACAGACACCAATGCAGCACAGATACCTCACAATTTGATTCTTGATTACCCATGGGTTAATTATCCAATGGTACTGCACTAACTGCAGAAGCTACTGCATCCAGGAAACATTACCGGGAATATCTGTCCTGTATTTCCACCTCTCTAGAGCCGTGGTTTGGACAGCTGACCGACCTACTTGCAGCGTGCCACTGCTCCCAGCACACCAACCCCGGTCCCCAAACACGCGGCTGCTTCAACCAGGGAGAGAGAGGAGGAGAACGAGGCTACAGATGTTCCTCACACACACAATCAGCACGGCCCTCCCCCACTAAAGTTTAATAAGGATTGTTAGTACATCATTGTAGCTGGTAATTGTGTAGGTACACATGGTAATTGCATGTATTTGCACTAATTATGTAAATGCACAATAATTAAAGCTCCAGGGTTTTCATGGTAAATTTTTAAAACACTCATGGATTTGTCATGGCAAAAGTGTCAGTCATGTAACCTAGTGGGGAAGGAAAGGAGGAGGGAGCTCAGGAGAACACACTTAAATAAATACAGATATTTTTGCATGGATAACTGGACGGAGGACACTATTTCATCATCAAACACAGCTGTCATGCCTGGGCACTATTTCTTTCAGACTCTTAACAGCTAGAACAATAATAACTAAGAATTCTTTTTTTAAAAAAGAAAAAGTGTTTTCTATGGAAAGTCACAATTAATGCTCAGGTTCTCCCCTGCTTCCTGTCCCCTCTGCCCCCATCCATCCACCCACCCACCCCTGCAGGCCAAGCCTCAGGCCTACCCTCCACACTGTGGGGGCAAGCGGGCCCTGGCCCAGGGGTGCACAGAGGGCCTGGGCAATTAACTGTTCCTTTATGACTGCGGGCATGGAAGAAAATGCAGTTTTGGGAGCACACATCTCATAGGAAGGCACACAGACCAGTGACTTGGCTGATTGTCACCCCGCTGGGCACAGCGCCGCGCGGCTCCCGGAGCAGCCTGCCATGCCGCGCCACGTGTCCAGGGCCTGCTCAGCAGGCAGAGCAGCGTGACAGGAGGGGCACAACACAGCACCCACCACGTGCTTCATGCTGAAAGCACTCCAGAACACACTGTGGGGAGTTTTAGCCACTTCAGCCTCACGCTGCTTTTGCGGACATTGGAAAATACCCACGCTCACAAGGCTTGCAGCCACTGGAAGGCACCAACCTGACATGCCTAAGCAGAAACATTCCTCCCCACGCTGTTTTGTCACAGGCACGCTCACTGGTCTACACAGCGCTGCTGCAGCCTCCCTTGCACATGCAGTTGCCCAGCTTCCTCAGGGCCTCCACAACCAACAGCCAACACAAGAGCTTTAAGCTGCCAAGGCCAAATACCTTAAGCCAAGACACAAAGGGGAGCTTCCTCAGGATTTACGACACAGCTTTAAGAGGATTTAGAGGACTCATAGCCACACAGTTACTTATTTAAACCTAACTCCGTATACATGGGTCAAAAAGCCCCACATCCACGGCACCTACCTTCGTTGCATCCCAGCACGCTGCTGACCAGGCTTACTCACCGTCAGGACAAGAACATGCCACACTGTGCCCCAGGAGCACTCTGCCACCTCCTGCAGCCCCAAACCAACACAGGACCACACAGCAACCCACCAGACCCCTCCACAGGCCCCCAGGCCTCCAAGCCAGCTACTAATATCAGGCGGGTTCTTGGTGCAGCTGTTTCAAATTGGCCACTCAGCCACAGCTGGGGCAATAATTAGTTCCCTCCTTAATATTCCTGGGCTGGAGGAGTTGTCCAGAGTTCTACTTTCTATTCTTATTTTTAAAACTTCTTTTTGCATGTGTAATTTTTATGCTGCTCTTTGCCTTTAAGTAAATAAATAAAAAACCATAACAACAACAAAACAATTCCTTTTGCCCAGACACCCGCATGCTCAAACACCTAATTCTGAAAATAAGACTAATAAATATTTTTTACACTTACTTAAAGCATTAGGGGGAAAAATGACTAGAACTACATTTGAAATAATGTGTTTCTTTTTCTGATGCTCTGAGCACATTCCACATGATTCAGGTGTTGTTTTTCTTCTGGCAATATCTTTGAAGATACATTTAAAATTTTAAAGCCTAAATTAAAAAAAAAAAACCTATATGATAAAAAATGAACAAATGCAGTGATACAAAATTACTTTGAAAGCAGCTTTTGATTGGTGGGGTCCAATTAAACAAGAGAAGCTGTCTGGGACAGCGACTATTTTCTACTTTGTTTCTACCAATTGACATATTTTCAGGATTTTTTAATTTCCCATGGTCTTAAGAATGTCTATACTCATGTTTGATAGAGCTTAAAGATGGTAAAGCATCATTTTATAATTTTTGATTTGCAGTAACATGGTTGTTAATTGAAAATCTTGCAGACATGCAGAAGGATTTCACACAAATGCAGTCTTTCTCAGAAAAAAATAAAAATTGCTAAAACAGTGATCTGTTGCATTAGTTTCCTTCAGTTTTACAATAAATTCATCTGTTCTTCAGATAATGAGTAGAGGGTGTCTAAAATTCATGAAATACAGGGTTCTTGTTTATGACTGGAAAGTGAACATGTTGGATTATAGCCGTAGCACATTGTCTGTCTGTCTGCAGAGAATTTATTTCAGCTTGTCTTTGTTGTACAGCAGCATTGTGAGGCTAATTTAGTGCTTTAACTTTTGTTAAGGCAGGACCAAAGGTCTTTCGGATGTTTATGTCTAGTGGCAACTCCTACGATAAACACTTGCTTCCAGCATCATGACTACCCAGACTGAGTAAGCCTGCAGTCCAGCAAGGTCTCTTGGATGTGGTGCTTCTCCACATGCCACACAAATGCATTTGTGTAAGTAAGGAAAATCTAATACTTTAATTTGGGGAAAGTTTACATGGTTATTTTTACACTGAAAAAAAAAAAAAAGAAGAAGAAAAGAAAAAAAAAATTGCCTGGGCCCTAGTTTTGTTTTGTTTTTAAATAAGTAGTTATAGTTGAAGGGATTTATTGTGTCTACTACTATTATTCACAGACATCTTATTTGGTATCTCAGAATCCAGCTGTGAGCTCCAATGCTAGCAATGGCACAAATACACATCTGTTCTCTTCATATTGCCTAAATGTCACCATTGCTTCTCCAATAGGTTTCAAATATTTTTTTTCTTTTTACCAGAGAGGTCAGTGCCATTGGCTCCATTTCACACTGCATCATCAAAAGGTGAAATGACACCGATCACCTAGAAGACCAATAGAAGAAGAAGATGTAGACGTTTCTGTGCTAATCCAGCTCGCCCTTTACTGCTCTAGTGAAAGCCCCTTTTGAGAGTGGTCAGTGCCTAATTTACGAAAACAGTCTTGGTTAATCAGATTGGCAAAAGCAGTTTGCTAGTACAGCTGACGTTCCAATTCCTTCACAAGAGGAGTTGCAGTATTATCTCTTCTGAAAATCATACCTACAGCATCTCAAGTTGATAGCTTGGGCATGAAAACACCTGCAGTTAGCTTATTTCCTACTTAAACTTCTGTGTGATTCTTTTGGTCTGCGTAAGAAATATGAACATATATTGTTAAATATAAGTAGATCAAAATAAGTACAAACATACACATAGTGATATGTATCACAGGTGGTGGTTATGAAGTGAACTGGTTGCTCTGAGATCCTTGCAAGAGCAATGCTGACACAAATGACTGTTCAGTAGTGACTGTTGGGACAAGTGAAGGTGTCTTTTGCTGACTATTTGCAACCAGAACACCCAGGAATAGAAGATAGTCCCTGTTCTGGGGAACAGGATTTACTCAAAAATCCATGGCAAATTCATGACCAGAACCTGTACCTGAACCTGTTCCTGACATGGGAGCTGAACTGGCAGGTGCCTTGTTCCAACAAGCCAGCCACAGCGTATGTGTATTTTAAATCCCTGTGTTGAGTCATTCTTGTTTAAATGTAGGCTAAACGACCTGAGTGTGCTGTCCTTGCTAACCTCCACAGACTTGCTGTGAAATTTTCCCTCTGCAGAGCAGGCCCAGCAGCTTCATCCCTCGTGTGAGCCACTGCCAGGCAGCTATTGCCGATCTGCTGCATCACGATACATGGCTGCAGAGGGAAAGGTGTCAGCCATTGTTTGTTTGATGGGCTTCTTCTTTTAAAGATGTAGAATAATCCTACTATCCCAAGCAAAATTACATTTGTTCCAGTCCACCTTGCCCTCAAAAATTTAAAAGCTGAAAAGTAATCGTTTAAGTCATTTTTTTAGCTGAGGGGTTTTATTTTGTTTCATTTCTGTACATATACATTTTCCAGTCTACATGCTGGAATAGCATCCACTTGATTTCCTGTTATTGTAAATGATTCTGTATTTTTTGTCTGCATTTTGTTTTAAACAAAACAGAGGCACATGCAGCAAGTTTGTCTTGAATTAATAGCTTCCTGACATTTGATGAAATTCTTTACACCAACCCTACTTTTCCACATTTCCTTTCTGAAATTTTTTTTTTCTTTTGGCAGCTGGCATGCAGTAGTTAGATCCTATCTGATGGGTAGATCAAAGAGTCTCAACATGTGGAAGTACCTTTAAGAGCACTTAGTACTACATAGACTTCACCTTTACAAGTCTGGAAAAACCCCAAACCCAGATGGAAGGATGTATGACATATTATATGGCTATTGTCACCAAGGTTTGTTTAAATGCTGAATAAAACTCAGCTGAGACTTTCTGATGGATGCTGGCAACCAGAATTATTTCTGTTCAGACTCTACAATCTCCTGCGGCGGGGAGTGCAGAGGTTAGCAGTGACGCACCTCCAGCATTACATCCTATACTGTCTTGGTAGATCTTCAAGACTGGATCAGGGAAGTATAAAACACTCTTATTAAAGTCCTGAAATCACAAGGCACCTTTGCTAAAAGAATCTTAGTGGGGAGAAAGTATAAATTCTCATGTTGCTGTATGTTTTATAATTTTCACAGGTAAAAGAAAACTATGGACAATCTGTGCTAATGCAGTCCATCCCCTACTCAGAGCTGCCTTCTTCTGTGATTGTTTAGAGCCAGTTCTTGGTGACTAGAGGGAGACTTTGGCTCTGCAGAGTGGGGAAGAGACAACCAGAACGAGCCTTTCCAAAGATAATGATGGAAAAAAGCAAATGATCAATAAGAAATATTCCCTTAACCTGATATTAACTGTCTATCTTGTTTTAAATTGATCTGGAGGAAAGGGTAGACAGAAGTGATTCTGATCTCAAATATGTGATCTGTAGTTTTGCTTTATGTGGAAGACACAACTTGCCAGAGTGGAATTCATGTACCTCATGAAATATTTAGACACCTGTAGTGAGATTATTTTTCCTCTTTTAATCTCAAGAACCTGCATTTCTCAATTTTTAGCCATTTCTCAGGGGAGAATGTATGCCAAATAACTGGCAGTCTGGCACAACAACACTTATATTCCAAGTATTATGAAACATAGATGACAAGAAACCTGTTGCTTTTCTTTTCAGGAAAGTTGTACAATGAATCTTATACAACATCAGTAGGAGCGGAGAGGAACCTCTCTCCACTTCACTGTTTTTCTCTGCTTCTGTGACATGAAGGCCCAAATTCTACAAAATATTTAACAGGAAAACTCTGACAGCCCAATAGCTTCCCTGAGGCACCATTTGCATACAATTTGTTGCAAGATTAGGATCAGAGTCTCTTTTCTCCCTATCTCTCTACCTCCTTGGGTGTTATTTTTGAGTTGTTATGTTTTTCCTTTTATATTGTTCTGACTATAGTCAAAATGGTTGGTATATTTTAAGTCAGTGTCTGCTCTACTAATTGTTGGGCTGCCAAAGATCAGCCATGGAGAGTCTGACTTCAGAGCGAGAGACTGACTCACAGAAAAAGCGATTACGTGAAGTATGTAAGGACCAAAGCCTGAAGGCTGATTCAAGCCCTAAATGATTTGACCAAGAGTACGCAGCCATGATACATTCGCAGTGAAAATGTGGCACCTGGTCACAGTGCCTAGTTTCCACTTCTTCCATCCAGTTTCAGCTGCCCTCCTTTTGCAGAGGACAGAGCATTTATAAATATCAGCCAAGCAGAGTAAGATCTGCCCCTCTTAAAAAGTCAGTTACCATCTTCAGGTGCTTTATAACACAGAAGACACACCTCTCCTGGAATAGGGCAACAAGCAAAAGCTTCTCCTCCAAAGGCAGTGGAGTTCCTCTGCGTCTGACTTCCAAGCCATGTCTAACCTAGCTATGTGTTTTAGTCCAACAGTAAGGCAACTTCTGAATCTGTTTTCATTCTGAATCTCAAGGAGAAAGTGGGTGTGCTGAAGATTTCTTGTAAAAATTTGTATTACTATGCTTGTCATCAAAATCTTAAACAGTAATACCAATACTGCAATACTTAGTTTACCATTACATTGAAAACAAAAGCAACTGAAATGAGAGTCAGCATGAAATGTTTTCCTCTTATCAGAATAAATGGGAATGTTGAAATAATGCATTTCTGCTCTCTGCCTTTAAAAATGTCATTGGAAACAACACATTCTCACAATAGAATTGGATTTCACTCAAAGTGCATTTTCCAATGGGAAAGTGTAAAAACGAAGATTTTAGGATTGGCCTTATTTGGCAATGCTCTCCATCAACCTAAATGACTGCATGAGGTAGAAGAAAATGGTAAACCTGGCCCTCTGAGAGCATGAAGGGGTAGGTGGTACACGTCAGTGAGTATCAGTTCACAGGTACCCACTTACAGAGATCTGTGGCAGCTCTGATTATTTCACTATGTCCAATTTCCTCTTGCATGAATAAAGAAGAATGCGAATACTTGAAGAGCTGAAGGCCACTTGGGGCAGGAGAGCCAGCCGTACTACAAAGAAATTCTTGTTCCTCTTTAATTACCCTCCTTCACCCATAGGTGGAATTTCCACTCAGCCAGCCCCAGCAACCAGGCTGCTAGCCTGGGAAGAGATTTCTGTTTGTCTTTGTACAGCAAACACTGGCTCTGTTGTGCAGCTCGAGTTTCTGATTCTAATGATTTCCTGAATTCATTCTGCTTCGTACCTCAAGGGAAGGAAGAGGTGATCCTCTTGAAAATTCATATAATTGCTTTTATTTGATTTTTATTAAACCTCATTCAAGAATAATATGATGGCTTTCTTTATTACATTGTTCATCACTGTGGCATTTTTGAATTTACTTTGCTAAAAGAAACAGTTTACTAAGCCAAAGACTGAATTCAAGGATTTTTGCAGAGAGAAAACTGGGAGCTTTTTTGAGGTTCTTTTGATTTCAAAGGCTTTTGTAATATTGATACCTATCTACTATTATCTCCACTTCCATTCTCTGGGAGCCCGAGCATCTCCCCAGGCCCCAGCAGCCGGGCCATTCTGCAGTGTGCCACATGTGCGCTGGGATTGGGCAGGGCCAGCTTCGCCCTGGCTTCACCCCGCCTTGGCCTGGCTGCTTGGGACTGAGGGAGCGCCTGGCCCACTCTGCTCCCACACCAGACGTTACGCCGCCCGGTGAGGCTGCTTCTTGCTGTCACACGCTGCTGGCAGTGGGCAAAGCACAGGTTGTGCTGTGGGAAGCTGCAGCAGGGAGTGGGTTAATCAGCCGCTGTAAGCTCTTCTGTAGCTGTTATAGCAATCGCTCCCATTTTACAGATGGGATGACTGATGCAGAGAGGCAAAGTAAGTAATCTCCCCTTAGCGTAAATAAAAGTAGCTGAGCAATTAAAATTCAGAACTGGCAACTTCATGTCTCTAGCACTACAGTATATGGATTTGGAAAATTTGATCTATTTACCTTTTTGCCACCAGTGTGACATCATCTACTGTCCATTAATAACTCACACACAGAGCTACTTGAGGTGCAATTTTATGAGAGTTATTTTTTTAAGAGAGCGTTATTTTTGGTCATTTAAAGATAAGTGGCTAGGAACACAAGAATTTTCATACACTGTTAGAGCAAGTTTTCCCCCTTTTCCATTTTATCACAGGAAATAACGTCTCAAAACATTGTGAATACTTTGTAAAAGGCTCTTTTTTTATCTTAAAAAGTTTTTTAACAAGAATTCAGTCATCTTAGTTAATCCCTTTAAGCCATGTCAATATTTTTTTTTAAGTAGAGTTTCAAATATTAGGGCAGCTGCACTTGGTTTCACAGGGACAATTCCCATTGACTGGGAATTATGGTTGAATACTGCAAGGGCTGACCTTGAGTCCTCGCGCCTGCAGCTTGCAATGACAGTAAGGCTGATGAGGTGTCTCTTGGTTTATGGGTCTGCCCACAGATAAGCAGATCCCCCCGGCCTGTGTTTAGTTAGCTATGGGGCTGCTGTCCCCTCTCATGGCAGTCCCACACCCCACCACCACACCATGCACAGGGCTACGTGCTGGGAACGAGCAGCTCTGGCATGCAGCCGTCCCACCATCAGCCTTTCCACAGGAGCAGGACACCAACAGCTCTTAGGGGATAACAGGCAACTACAGTTGGTTGAGCATATGCGTCACTGACACAGCGAAAAGCCCTTAGTAAGCACTGCAGCCACTTCCCAGGGTTCCAGGAACCCTGTGTGAGGCACGTGCTTTTTATGCTACTGGCATCTAGACTTCTGTTTTCTATTTTGATGGAACAACAGCAATGGACCCTGCACCGCAAGACAAAAGACAGGCAGACGTAGCACCGTTTCACTGTATAGATACTCCTCATCCTCTCTTCCTGAGGTAAGGAATGGATTATTTCCTAGCACACAGAGCAGTTTGCCCTTGACCCTCTCTCAGAGCAGATGTGTCAGTGAAGTCAGTTGGTCCAAGAGCTGGCTGGCATTATGTTCTCTAAGACACCCAGAGTGCCCTGTTCACATCCTCAGAATTAAACTCATCACCAGTTTTCTGGACAGTAAGGAATTTCTCTGCCATTTAGAAGTTTTTTTTTCCTTTGCTGCTTTTTTTTGCATAACATGAAACACAGTTGCTGTCTATAATGGCAGGGAAGTTTTATTCGATAAGCCCTCTGCTACTGTAGTGACACAGGATTTTCATGGTATTATGGATTCCTTTATTGTCTTTCTGTGGTACATCACAGCTATACTTTTTTTTTTTTTTTTTCATTTCCCTGGCTTAGGACGTGGAGTCACCATTCCAATTCCAACGCAGATCCTGTCATTGGATATCTCCTATCTCCTGCACTACTGCAGAGACCACTTTGGGTGGCTCGGGTGTCCCCTTCCAGTCACACACCCCCAGCAAAGGAGATGTTTCCTGTCTGGCAGTACATAGCAGCTGATAATTTCCATGTTATGCTAAACACGGAAAGGCCACAGCCTGCTGTCACGGTCCTCAGTGTGGGGCACCGTATGAGTATAACAAAGACAATGGCTGAAAGAGTTTCAATCTTTCCTGGCCGGTCAGATACCTGAGGGTGACCCCTGACCCAGGACCCCACGCTCTGACGTTTTCCTGACCATCTCTGTCGGGGTCACATGCTGTTTGTGCTTTAAGTTACTGAAGTGAACTGAAAGTTGTAAGTCTGTAGCAAAGATCAAAGGGCACAGAAAGGTGAGTAAATATAAATAGCGAAGTGAAAGAATGGAGCTAGAGAGTAGCAAGCGCTAACTGGCATATTTCACAAGAACCTGAGCCTGCACTCCCCTAAGAACTGACTGCAGGTGCCTTTGCAACATGGTCCTCCGGCGGCCATTGACTTACCTTTTCCCTTGCAGACTAATGCTCATTTTAGGACACCTGAACTTTGCTTATCGTCACCTCTAAACTAAGGGCGACTTTCCCATAATGTAATAAATTGCTGGGATATATGGTATATATAGATGCAGACAACTTCTGGACACATTTCGACTGAAAAACCTCTCTACATAGACACGCTTATTTTAAAAAAATAAAATAAAATGCTGTGGATAATTTCATGCTTTTTTTCTCACAACAGTAATGTCACAGACAGAAAAAGAATCCAAGTCTTTAACACCTTCTCTTTTATGTCTTCCAGCATTCAGTTCCTTTCTGATTGAAAGGAATTTTTACAATTATTTTAGGCTTTAATTCCTTATAAGTGGTTCTGGATCTGGAATCTGACTAAGTCAGAAATGAAGGAAAGCTTTCTCCTTGCTTTCTGCTGATGCTAAGGTTTTCCACGTCACTCTAACATAACCTGCTGGTGTTGCGAGGCGTCCCCCAGGCTGGCTCTGGAGATCCCCGCCGGCTGCCGCAGCTGCGATGATTCCTGCTGTGCTAAGAGCTCTCACAGCTTCTGAGTGCTCTGCAGTATAAATGGGCAGAAACACAGCTTCTTTGCTTGGTCTCCCTGGAATAATTGAAAAATAAACCAGTGTATATCAGATAAACTCTGTGTGTTCTGTCTGTCGCAGTGTTTGCCATCTGGAGCAGCTTCCTTAGGGCTGGAGAATCTTTTTTCCTGAAGACCGCACCCCCACCAGGCTACTGAAGCATGCTTGTCTCTTCCTCTTTCCTACCCAAAAGCTTCCTTTTGTTCAACAGAAGTCAGTCATGAGCTTTGCTATCATTTCCTGGTTCCATTGTTGGTCAGAATACAGCCTCCTGTTAAGATCTGCGGTCCCTTAACACTCCTTGCATAGATGACAACGCACTTCAGAGTACAGCGGATCTCAAACACATTCATGTTCAGAACAGTACAGCAGATATGCTGCACATCTTGTCCATGCTTATCCTGCCCCGGTTTGATTTGCAGTTTTGGGGCATATGAAACATTTTCTTCCTGGAGGAAACTAAACCCGAAGCTCTGCTTCTGGTGCACACTAGTTGTGCTAAAGCCCTTTGCAGGGACAAAAGCAGTCCTCAGAAGACATTTAAACTATATATGTTCAGAAGACATTTAAACTATATATGTTCAGGTTGTCTTGTCAAATTAAATAGAATCTGAATTAAAATGCCAAACTGCATGCACTGTGGGTGCAGAGCCCTCGCAGCCAGTTGCACTGTTGTACTAATCTGCTCTTCCTATGCCTAATTGCTTGCTAATGCAGACAAAGGAAGGGCACAAAACAGGAACAGCAATTGGTATCACCAGCTTCCTAAAATCAACAAGCTCGTAAGTTTCTGAAAGCATTTGAACTCCTGACTTACGTCTCTAGACAACTAACCCTATACAGACGACATAGTGTACCGCACACACGTATGTAGTCAAATTTGGTAGTTGCCATCTTTTGGTGTTATGATAATTAATGCATTTTTATATGATAAAAAGATGGGCTGAGAAGAGAGATCACCTACCAGTGCTTCCCCTGTTGGGAACTGTGATTAAGCCCTTGAAGCTCTGAGATGTGGTCAGGCTGCAGAGCAGTTTAGGATAACAAGTGAAGACTGTTATCATGTCCAATTACTCTCAAAAGGAAATTAAGAGAGGCAGAGCATAATTACTTGAACTGGAATGTAGCCAGAGTGTTGGGTGATCATTTGCTATATGATCATTAATGACTGTGGTAGATAACTGTGGATTTAATGCCATGAGGTAAATATTCACTCTCACCCAGGAGTGTGCTCGTTAAGAAAAATATGGATGTAGTCATAAAAGAATGTTAATTGAATCCTGTGTATGTCTGAGCATTCATCTTCCAAAACCAAGTATCAGCACTAACATCTCTCAAAACACACAGAAATGCTGCTTAGCTTCTTATGGCAGTCGGGAATTGAAAGGGTTCTGTGTGACATTCATACATATTTTTGGCTCTGACGATACATAACGTCAGATGACATTTGTGTAGTTAGTGCAGGCTGGTCTCCTTTGAGCACTACAGAGGTAAACATACAGGGAGGCACGGAAAACTGCTAAACAGTATTGATTTAAGGAATGTCTTGTCAGAAATTCTAGGTATGAAAAGAGGCTTTTGAGGTTTCATGGAAGACACATTGTTTAACAAATGATATACTATCTTGTCTTCTGTCCTTCTTCTGTCCTGAAAGTAATAGCAAGATTTTGTATTTCAGTAGTGTCTTTCATGCATTTAGATTACCATTCAATTGAGTTTTGTGATTCTCCTAAACAGAAGGATAAACAATATATGATAATTGTTTTGCCTTTTACTGCAACGCAGCAGATATGTAACCACATTATCAATGGAGGTGTGGGGGGGAAAAAAAATCAGCACTTGAGGACTTTTAAAATACAGCAAACAGAGAGTTCTCTGAAGTAGTGACTACAGTGGCCAGTGCCTTTACTTTGCAGCTCACCTGAAGAAGGGCATTCCTAGCTGCTCAGGGTCTCTTACTTCACACAATGCAGAGTCAGAAATGTCCCTCTGCTGCAACCCGAGCACTGAGCCTGTAGACGCTTCTAGGAGAAAAAGACTGGGAGAGGCATCCTGGAGTTTTTACCAGCTAGAGAGGCACTTTTTTTTATGTATAGCTACAGAGGATGACCCTGGAATGATGTCACTCAGGTCAAAACTGAAACATAACATCCACTAATGTTGTCACAAGTTTCTTTCCTCTAATAGAACTGGAGCTCCTCAACATGTTCTTGCTCTTGCCTATGTTTTGTAAGGAAGTCTTGATAGACTGGGAAGAACTTAGAATCCAGCTCCTTGGTAAAGAACTGGGTACTTAAAATGCAGGAAGCTTGATCCAGGACTTGTTCAGGTCCCTAAGACAGTGCCTTCAACATATGGAGAAAGGAGAGGCTTTTGTTCAAACTGATGAGCCTTCAGGAAGGCTCATCCAAACCCACAGAAAATGGTAAAGGTGTTTGTGAAGAGGCGAGGGGAGCGATAGGAGTAGCAGTCTCTTCTGTTACTGCTCTCCGGAAGTCCCACAAGCCTTCCCGTGCTTCTGGAATAGCTCGAGGGAAGAGACCTGCTTGACTTGAATCAAAAGAATCTTGTTAAAAATCTTCAAGCCTCTGAAAGAGCTGCTTACATTAGCATGGTTATTTAGTCTGGAAAAAGAACTCTATTGCACCCGTCCTTGGGAGGCCCAGAGTGCCAGCTGCAGCTCCGAGAAAGGAAATTCCAGCCGGCACAGAGCGCTCCTGTTCCCAGTGCCTGAGCAGCCTGCCCGTGGTCGGGGCTTCTGGAGGCTTCCAGACCCTCTCCTGCTCACTACTCTTTTCACAGAGCAAGAAGCAGCTGTTATAAATGTGTCTGCCCTGAAGGAAGGGACCAGATCTGCCTCATGAGGCACACTGCCATCTTCATTGATCTGTCTGGCAGAAGACACCCAGAAGAAACAAGACATGGAACCAGCAGAGACTGCAGGGCCAGCCCTACTTCAGGGCATCACGTTTTGTAAAGGAACAGGAGCAGTAAATCCCATCACGTCTGTGTCTCAAACAGTTCAAGTCCTTTGCATGGTTGGAGAGATGAAGTCTGTGATATAGGGCACAAAGTTTTTGTCATTCTCTTACTTCTGGGCATGTAACAGCGCTTAACCTAGCCTTGCACTGCTATTGATGTTCACGAGAACATTCATCAAACAGCACAGCTCCGAGTGGAAAGCTTCTAACTCATCAAACCAAGTGCATCAAAGGGGGATTCATTATGGCACCATTACATAGAATGTTCCCCCCCCCCCTTTTTAACCAAAACTACAACAGGTCAGTCCCCCAGGAACCTTGTAACAGTGGCGGCCATCCCACCAGTGGGGAGGGATCTTGTGGACCACTAGGCATTTCATACCAGGAATGAAGAGGAACTTCATTCTAGCAGAAACATACAGGATGTAGAGAGCAAACATGGGAGCTGGAACATGCTGCTTTCTACAGGAAAAAAAAAATACTGTGAATCAAGTGCTGTAAGTTAGCTGTGCCATGGGCCGCCTCTGATGTCCTGTGGTGTGGGATGCTGGGCACGGGCAGCTGGTGCATGCACACGGTGTCCATCCAGGCAGCAGCTGGCTCCTGGGGCTGGCTGGGAGCAGCTCCTGCCCTGCAGGTGGGGGAAAGCAGCGACAGGGAGCAACAGCTCAGGGGCTGAGGACAAGGTGTCAGGCTGTGAGGTTACAAAAATTAGAGTGTGAAGCAAGACCTGGAGCAGGTGAGATGGTGAAAGGGAAGAACTTGAAATTTTTGTAGTTCCTAAATTTTCTGGTCAAAGCACCTGAGAGGACTAAGGGGCAAGAAGGACACATCTGACTTTGTTTATGGATATGAGCTTATAGAAAATTGTTCCTTCCATATCCTACTCCTTTGGGCTTCCAAAGGTGCTCTGTTTTACCTCCTCTGTTACAGACAAGTACTCACACTGAGGCCTCAGAGCAAAGCTGCAGCCCGGCTTTATTTCTAGCCTCTTAGTATAGTTCCATAAATAAAGCAAAACCCTGGATGGCACAGTAATCTTCAAGAATGCTTCAGCTTGAATAAAATTTTATGGCAAAACCACAACCCTTTCCTTGCAAGTCAAACAAAATTCATCTGATTTATATCTTTTGTTATTATCATTATGGATCCCACTGAGAGCTTCCAGATTCTTCTGTTTCCTGTCAGATAAATCAACAGATGTGCAGAAGATATTGCAAAACTGATTCAGTGGAAGCAATGGTGCACTCTCCAAAACTCTCCTGGCACTGACAAACTCTGTGACTGCCCAAAAGCATGATCTCTGTGGGGACAGCAGTAAACACAGGGACACGTTCACCTCACCTGCTATCCCTGTGACTGCCCAGGGCACCAGCAGGCATCAGAGCAGGTTTGCTCCAGCACTGCGCTGGGGTCTCTGGTGAGGTTCTAGACTTGCCAGACCTCCACAGCAGCCTCAGGGCTGCCTGCTCTGCGTTACTGCGTGTGTCAGTGCAGCACAACACTCTGCACAGAGCTGCTCCCTTTGAGAAGGGTGTGCACGGGTACTCCTTGGCTGCTGGCCACCCCCCGGCTGCTGCGAGGTGTTCTCACCGTGCTGCTCACAGCTGGGAGAGAGATCAGCGACTGCAGCCCCATGTCCGGCCCCCTGGGACTGCTCTGCTGCCTGCTGAAGCCCATGGCAAAACAAAGGGAAAACCAAATAGGAGGTAACATTTACGCAGGTTTGGTTTTAAAATTAAGATGCAAATCTGCTACACAAATACCCTACAGCAGACAAATCCTAAGGGAACATGTTTCATTTTGTATTGGCTTAAATTTCTTAAACTAACTTCACTGACATTTGTCTTGTGCCGGTTAATTTACTTACGTCTGCTTTACCATTATCATGCTAAGCATAGATAAAGTTCTCCACACAAAGGTTTATGCTAGTATGACAAATCTTGCACGGTAACAAAAATGTTTTTGTATCAAACTTGCCCCATGCGTCAGCAGCAGCCGGCACGGTGTTTGCTCCTGGTGGCAGCAACAAAGTGGTGTGTGCTATGGCACAGGCATGCTGCGAGGAAGAGGAGAGCAGCCCCTCGGCAGGGCAGGCAGACCAGTGCGAACAGCTGAGGGGAGGGTGGAGGATGCAACTGACCTGAGGCCATTTTCAGCTGTGCCTGGCTGTCTACTTTTGACCTTAAAATTTGAATTTGTATTATATGGCTTTGGTATTTTGAATATGATTGTTGGAAATACAGATGTATTTCAAAGCCCTTTAAAACTCTTGATTTTAGGAGAAGGACAAAGAAAGGCATAGAAAATTCATCTAAATCTGTGTATCTATGCATTTTCAAAATTATCCTTTTCTAATCAGTTTTATACCTGTTTTTTCTCTAAAGCTAGAGGAGAAAAATGGATTTCATAGAGTACTTTGAGGAAGGTTTCTGTTCTCAGTCATTGTTTACAATCCTCCTACATCCTAAAAATGCCTTTACTTGGAAAGCTGCATATCTCACTTACAAAAAGAGAAGCTTCAGAGTTTCAATTTCTGATACCCCCTTTCATCCATAGTATCACAACTCCTATCAGCTCTTATGACTGCTTCTGCCTTTCACAACAGACACAGATAAAAGTCAGCGTGTTCTACTTTCCCTTTCTAAACCATTAAGAATACACATAAACAGAACAATAGCACTGGAGATTTTTTCCCTTCCATAGTATCTGCTGCCAGCTCTGGGTCAGTGGCTGTGGCCTGCAGGGACAAGGGGCAGCCTCCCGCTTCTGGGGATGGAGCAGAGCAAATGCAGAGCACAGCTCCTGCTTGCTGGGTGACAGAGGACAATGGCAGAGCCAGCAGGAGCCAGGCCCTGCCCCTGTGGTGCCACAGCCATGTATTTTACCCTGCCCCAGTGGCCCTTCCTTCTCGTGCAAAGCGGCTGCCCCAGGGCATCCCACAGGGCTTCTACATCTTAGCTAGGCCTGCATGCTCAGTCTGTCTTGGGAAGGGTGATAATATCTTTCTTCCAAACTCAGTTACAACTTCAGCTTCTCTCTGAACATGTTTCAAGAACCTTTGCTTCAAAGCCTATAGAGCCACTGTTATTTGCAAAGTAGGAAAGCACAACCAACACAGACTGTAAGAGTTCTTTCCTAAGAAGAAGGTGAGATGTCTGTGCTCTTCCAACATTATACCAAGATTAAAACCACAGTGGTTACATTTGCATGCAAGCAAAGAGTCATTTAGCTTGCTGTATTACCTGCACAGTCCTGGACTCTGTAATGATTAATAGCTAGGTTCATTTTCTACATTTCTTTTTAAAGCTGTGGTCCTTCAGAGCTCTTCAGAATGTCTGCAGGATTAACCACCTGCAGATACGCAGCTGATATTGGAGCTTCTTTCATATTTTACAACAAACATACAATCCCTTTCTGGTTAGTTCTCCACATACCATGCCGTATGCTAAGCTGTCCTGATGCACGCTATCCCCGGGCACTACACTATGTGCATTTTCCAACTCTACTTCAATCTTTACCAAAGGGAGTAAAGCAACAGTGCATCACAAATCAACTGCATTACCTTGGTCTTCTAGATACTTTCTCTTCTTTCTAGTTGTGGTCCCAGATGTCTGCATTGCCTTTGCCTCCCAACTAACGAGTGAATCAGGGTGCTGACAACATTCAAAGTAATTTCTTCCTCTCAGTCTTCTTCCCAGTTACAGCGTTATTTAAGCTTTCTGAAAATATTTAATGTTAGAAAACTTCATTTTTGGAACCTAAAACTAATTGAGCCACATTCAGGAGGGTGACAGCAGAAGCATTAGTGGATCACAGACTTCTGAGTGGCATGTCCCGTTCCCAGGAGGTGCTGGGTATTAAAGCTAAAATCACTGGGAGATGGTCACCTGAACCATTTGTTTCTTTAAACCTATCAGTCATCCAGGTTCATCTCCAGCTGCCTTTGTAACTTTGGCCTAACTCTCCACTCATCACTCAGACTATCTACAGCTGTGGAAACTGTTGGCTTCATTCTCCATAGTGTAAGATGTGAACAGGCTCTGTGTGGTGGCATCTGATAAGAGAATTTATTTTGTGATTCCAAGATAGTTTTTCTCCTCTGATAGCTTTCATGTCAGTGTTAAGGAGTTCCTACAAATTCTTCTACATCTTTATTAGGAAGCAGATATAATTTAGTAAACAGCTGACCTGATCTTTTTTTCATCTTACAAAATTAGTGTTTTTTAAAAGAAGTGAAATTATGGTTTTCAAGAAAAAATTCCTTAATTTCCAAACGTGCCTTTTACTACTGCATTTCTATCACATTTTACTTTATTTCACCGAAAAGTATTTCATCAGAGAAGGACAAAACTTGCAATATAGCTTTTACAGAAGCACTATTTATTTTTGTGGTTAGCTGAAATGTTGAGAAATAGTAGTGAGGAAGAATGCCTTGAAAACTTTAGGCTGCATTCTTGGAGATCTGTTGCCCTTGGGATAGTACAGAAAAAAATAAAATCTCCCCAACAAGACTTTTGTACTCCAATTTCGTTCTGGCTAGCACTCATAGAAGGACATCATTTTCTGGTCCGTAACAGAGATGGCCCTATTCTCGTTGTCTGTGTTTTTCTCCTGTTTATTTCTGACTAGCACATCTGAATCTCCCATAACGTGTTGCAGACATGCAGACACACACGTAATGCCCCTCTGTTTTATCCATGTCCTTTCTAGGATCAAAAGTTTTGATCTCAGAAAGATGAGTGTAATACGATCATATCATGCCCAGTAGGACACTGCAGCAGGAGAAATCCCTGTCCACACCATTACAGTTCACCTTTTGGAATGCATTCTTCAGCACCCAGAGATACTGAATCTAAGGCGTATCTGCATCATGAAGCGGTGCCTCCCTGAACTTTTCTTTTTTGAAACAGTTCTTGGAGTGCTCATGGTGTGCAAAATGCTCTCTCCAGACAGCAGTGGGGGTCTCTGCTCTGCAGGGTTGTGGTTTTAAAAAATAATTCTGCCATGGAGTAGGGGAGCAAGAAGCAGTAAGGAGTAAGGTTGTAAGATAGTGCCTGTCCTGACAAAATACTGACGGAATCCACGGAAAATCAGTTTTATGCCCCACATCAGTGCTAGAATTACACTAATGCTGAGCACATCCGAAATATTTCAACGTGAAAAGCTTCACTCGTTTGCAAGGGCAAACCATACAAAAATGAATTGCCACATACAAATCCATGGATGAAGTTGCTATGGTCTATGACAACTTCCACATGCTAATTCTCCTCACCCTTCGTGATAGTTTCTAGCTGTCCTCTCCATCCCACTGCCCTGACAATTGCAGGACAGAGGTTGCTCTGTGCCATGTCCCTTTCTTCCTGCTGGCTTGCTGCCGTTCCAGAACCCACGCAAACAGACCCGTTAAAAGGCTTTCATGGCTGCTGAACTCATTGCTGTCAGTTAGTGGCTGAGGAATGCTATAAGCCTGAAAGTTAAAGGAACCATGGTTCAAAAGATTAAAACGTTTTCTGTAAGTTCAGCCATGCTCTTTTCCAAATTTTCTCTGTTAAAGAGAAGGCAATGTGTTTGTCTTTTTCTGAGCAGCACACAGTGTTCTCTGTTCAAGGGTGTGATCTGGAAACTACGTTTACAAACTTTTGCTGGCAGCTTAGGAAAATATAACAGCATATTTACATTTCCTCAGTGCAGGTCGTAACTTTGCACTTGGGCAGGTGAGTTTTGGAAAATTTGGGCAAAAGCACTGAGGACTGCTGGAATCCATTTTAATGGATAGCATGTAGAACTTCCAGAATGTGAGATCGTCCTGGTAAATCTTTTCAAAAGATTGAACTATTTTTTATTGCATTGAAGTTTTTTTTCCTCATACTGAAGAGGTTTAATAGAATGCTCTTCTCCCTGGAGTCCTTTCCTCTGAATGTTTTACCTGTGCTAACACTTAAGAGTCCAATTCACAGCCCACAGACATGGTGAAAACGTTCTTGTTGAACACAAGGAGAAGTCTGGCCCAGGCCCAGGGGAGGAGATCCAAAGCCATCACTGCACGCAGTGCTCGTCAGCCTTAGGTACCACACAGCAGATCATTTTAACAGGCTTTGTGAGAGGGGCTTTTGTTTTCTCTGTTTCTGTGGCATGCAACAGTTGTACTTTATAAATATCAAACAGACCTGTGGTCAGATTGCTGTGCAATGGAAAAAGAGAAAGAGGTTGTTTGAAATTTGTCATTTTCATCACTTTGTTTGCTGTGTGTTGAACTTTTAACACTTTCCTATCCATGTCACCCTTCAGAGGCAGCTGCTGTGCTCTCCCACCACGCACTTCCCAAGCACAGCCACACCGCACTGCCATCGTCCACTGCTTGCTTTCCCCCAGGTAGCTTTTGCATGTAAATACATTTTGCTCCTTGTGCTGTAAAACCAAAGAACCACACTAGTTAAAAATGGTGAAAATAACTTGCCAGTGAGAAGTGGATTTTTTCAGAAGCATGATTTAAGACATCTTGACTGGAAATCAATTAGAGTCCATCATGGAGCAGTTGAACTTTAGGCCATTTTAGCATGAAGCTGAGAGAAGAGAAAACACCAGAGTCCTTTAAGACTGAAACATTCAGTGTTTTTACAAGGAGATAAAAGCAGCCTTTCCAAGGACAGAGTGGAATTCCTTCAGACTTTTGCACAGACTAAACAATCTGAAGTTAATCAAGACTTTTCTTTCTCTTTTCATTCTTCTTTTCACTAGAAAAAACAACCGTGCTGTGCACGACCTAGGTGGTTTGTGTAAGCAGCAAAAATAAATTTAGCATTTCTAATAATAGTTTCTACCTCTATTCTGCGTATATCTCAAGACCAGAGACACCAACGGTACTGTCATTTGCTTGTCTCATCTATGTTGCCTTCCTATATGCAGTTGTAATGTTTGATAAAAATTCAATCTGTTAATCACCTAAAAAGGCTTATACCAAAGACCCGCTCACATCAGTCACAGCTTTGCCCCCCAGCTCCTCCTTATTCCACTGTTCGCAGCGTAAGGCAGTGCTGGCAGCTCAGCTCGCTGTACATTTTAACACAGCCGTCAAGTGCAGTACCTGATTGTTGCAAAACTAACAGACAAAGAAACAGGAGCTGTACTGCAAGTCACCACATGACTGTACAATGGTTATTTGAAGTCATTTGTTGTGTAATTGGTTGAAACTCCCCCAGAGATCTTTGGAGCATTTCAGAGGTGTTTTAAGGGGATTACTTTAAAAGATTAGTGGTTAGAAATTAATAAATGCGAAGATTTAGGGGCCATTCCCCCCCTCCCCCCCCTTTTTTTTTTAAATAAAAAGCGAAAGCAATTCAATTTCACAGTTAATCACTGCCTTTTNAGCTCAGAAAAGCAAGTGAGAGCAGCCCCAATTCATCCCTTTCTTTTTTTTTTTTTTTTTTTTTCCCCAAAAAGGAAGGGCATATCATATTTTATGGGGGCACTGAAACAACATGCCGATATCAGGCTCTCTCCCATTACCCACTCATGGACAGATAAAACGAAAACTAATAATTCCATTCCAGGGTTCTCTCTCTCCCATGCTTTACAGCCACGTATCTTTTCCTCACGGCTAATATTCTAATTCACTTAATGTGGACTCATCCTCCAGGTCCAACTGAAAGATTTTTCAAGTGGTTTGTAGGATATTACTTATTGATGAAACAGAGTATAGGTGACAATACATCACATCCACTAAGAAAGAGTACAGATCCTGCCTAAGAATAGAAGGGTGGTCAGGAGAGTAGTACCAGGCTGCAATACAAAGCAAAAAGCAACACACAGCACCATTTTACAGTGAAACTCGGAATAATCAATGGTCACAATCTAGAGTTAAAAAAAAAAATAATAGTAAAGAAAGAAAAGAAACAAAGCAGGCCAATTTGGGAGAAATGAACATCTGGTGGAAGAAAAGTGCAAGAATGGGAAAGACACTTCTTCAGATCACACCTGGAGAGCATAGAAGCTAAATTTAACGAGCAAGAAGTTTGCAACAATACAGCTTAACAATGTGGTTAAGCAACATAAAAACACTGAAATCAGCACAGATACAGATATTTAACGCTTCATGTCCCAGGAGCTGACTCAACAATAGCACAGTAATATTTCAACATACATTTTACAATGTATTTCCCTTGCCAATGTGCTTAGGAAAATCTATATATATTAAGACATAATAATTAGGAGCGTGGTAATATATTAGGAGATGAGTGAACGTCTTGCAGTAAAGACATGCTTATTGCTTGTGGAATTTTTCTTAAGTAAACTGGAACTATTTTTAGATCAAATTTGATTATTACTTTTTCACCCCCCTCACCATTGATTACTGTTTGTCTGGGCTATTCACTCAGACATAGGAGTCAGCAGAAACTGGCTTCTTGACACTTCAAGTACAGGACACACCACCTCCACGTGTGTTATCTCCTGCTGGCCACACCACAGCTATCAGCAGAGGAGCTGCCCATGGGCACAGAGAGTTCTGCTCTGCAGCTGAGGGTCAGCTGCCTCCTTTCTCAAACACAACTGTGAAGATCTTTAAAGGGACCATGAGAAAGGATTAGTCTGTTTTTATTAAGAGGTGGCCAGTACAACCAGAAGGTTTAATTCCAACCAGTACGGCTGGGCCTTCCAGGTTTTCCAAGCTGCCACAGAAACACATCTGAAGATTTAGCAGAAACAAAAAGACAAAAATCTTGGAAAGGCAGTGGTTTTCAGGGGACAAAGTTTAATCCTCATTAGGTGGTGTAATATTGGACACCATTTGCTGTGCTGCAGCTTTGTTAGTCAGCTAACAGCTTGATTTTATAGTTGTGCTCATACGTGGTCACATTTTTATTTAAGAAATCCCAATAAAGGAAACAGGCCTTATGCTATGGCTTGAAACATAACTGAGTTAAAGCTTAGTTTCTTTACGTGGCACTTAAATTTTAATAGTGTGTTTTTTTTTCCTTTTATTGATCTTTTGAACACTTCATTTGATACCAAGAATAGAAATAAGCTGATTCACCCATTCCAAACTCTAAAGGAAGGACTGGACAGTCTGAAATCTAAACTGCAATCTGAATATTGAAAGAGCACTCTTCATCTACACTAGGCTCAGAACAAGCTCCAGTTTCCTCCCCATACATACATACACCTAAATTTGGGAGCACCTGCATAGAGATGCTGGAACAGAAGATTTGAATGGTGACACAGGATTTTGGCTCTGTTACCTCTTCTAGACCAGAGTATTTAATTCTGCATATCACAGACCCTCTGCTTATACTGTGAAACAATGAAAATGACAAAGACTCAAAAGGCAGAAGCACCTCGTGCCTTGCTTCGCCGAGCACAGATCTGGTAGCGGCGGCACCGTCCTGGAGGGGAACAGAAATGGCTTTGCTGCAGGCGCAACCACTCAGCCAAGCCAGGCTTCTCATTTTTCATCCTGGATAAGCTACACAATGTGATTAAATTAGATCTTTTACATTGTTCACTGACTTCTGGTAAATTACACCTCTGATTTCTGGTCCAATGAAAAGGTGCTAATTACCTTTTTAAGTGCTCTTTTAATGTTCTGCAGTGACATAAAGCATGAGTGCAGTCGACTGCATGCCCGAACCTTCCAGAGGTTTCTCCCCAGCTGCTTGCTTTGCTCAGCCTCTTTCATTTTTCCTCTGCTCCTTCCCTCCGTCCCTCCAAGGCACCTGCTGTGTGCTGCTTCTGCAGCTGAATAAATCCTTGATGTTGTTTGCCAGAGCTGGCTCTGCTGTAATACATTAAAAACAAAAATCAGCGTCCTGCCTGGGTCTTATTGCCCAGCCCGTCTCTTAGCTGGAGACTGGTGGACCTCAGATTGCAAATCGCTTCCCCTCCCCTCCTCATGGGGCGGGCAGTGCTGTCTTTGGGGAACGTTACCACCGGGCCTTACACAGCCTGCACCTCTCTGCACTACAGGGGCCTGAGCTCTGCTTTGGTGACCAGCATGGAGGCTGAGATGTGACAGCCACCACCACACCTGTGTGCAACCATTTCAGGGAGGCTGCCAGGAGCCTCTGTGGCTGGGGGACATTCTTCCCTCACAAGCAGCATGCAGGCCTGGGCTCCATACCCTCTGACTTCAGTACCAGTGCCCTAAACTTTGACGTTGGTGACTGCAGCCTCATTTGAGCCATGTTACAGCTGCAGCTGGTCCTCAGCCCAGCTCTACCATGGATGGCGATCCCACAGCGGTCCTGTGGAGGGGTTTTGGTGGCCTCTTATAATTAACACACTAAGGCCTTTTGCCACGTGCCGTTTAATCCAGATTTTTTCATCAGATATTGCTGCTTTTTCCGACTTTGAGGAATTTAAGACTGGCAAAACCCTTCCTCCTGTCCCCAGCTCTCTCAGAACCATATAGGACCACTGATAAACTTGGAATCATATTGGAGATGGATCCAGCAGAGGCTGTTTTACAAGAGGTTCTCCTCTTCCCCGTGTAACCACCATTACCTCAGTGTGCTGTGGCCTGTCAGCCAGGGCTCTGTGTTTCCCATAGTGTGCCCAGTGCTCCCAGCCAGCTCATCCCACAGGAGTGTGCTCAGGGCACAGCCACTGCGGAGGTTCGCTCCAGGCCTATGCACTGATCTACTTCAATGGATTTCTCTGTAAAAGTATGACAGTTTGTTTTTTGCTATTACTTCCAAAGAAGAATAAATATGCCCTAATTTGAACTTGAATTATTTTGCTTTCTGTGAAACATCCAGCTACACTATATAAAACTCAGGTGAATCTTCTGCATGAGAACTGGATTGCCCCCACCTTCCTCCCAAAGGATCTTACTGCCAGAGGTTTTACTTCATAACCCTTACCACGGCAAGTATCCCCATGTATTGAGGTGAAGCTCAAGATGGACAGACAGACACAAATCACAGAGATTTAAGACAGCAGTTAACTTGCTTAACCATCACTTGCTTGCTAATGAGGCCAGGAGGATGTAAGGACACCCAAAGACTAAAGTGAAAAATATTTTCTGGAGCAGCATTTCTCCTTTCCAACCTGTTTTGGTATTCCTGTATTGACAAGTACAATAATGTCAACCTTTCTGAGATAAGAGCTTACCTAAAATAGTCTTTAGAATTCAGATTTTACCAAAACTTTATATTCTCCTTTTAAGCTTGGATAGCTCTGACATACATAGGATTAAGCATGTCAAGAGTGGAGAGGTCTATCCAGATATTAACATGATTATTTTCCTTAGATATAATTTTTCTCACTAAAAATATGTTCTTACCTATTGAGTAATGTTGTTTGGTTTAAAGAAATACTGAGAAGGTAGGTCAATCTTTCAGAGGAGTAATAATATTCCTCCTGAAAAGCTGCGAGGGTTAAATTGTTAACACACAAGTTTCTTTAAATATGAATGTTATATATTAATGACTCAATCTATTCCCCAATGGAGTCATTTGGTTTTTACCTTTTTTAACTACTTTATTTATTTATATTGAGGAAACAATCAAACTCTCATCTGGGACTTTTTTTTCATTGATATCAGTATGATTGCATTGGGCCTTTATAGAGAAGAATTAATTAAAGACACTGATTCATGATTGAATTGGATTCAGCTCTGGTGGCTAAAGAGGTTACTGCTGAGGTGATAACCTCAGCTCTCTGAATCTGACAGGAGTCATGAACCGGAGACCCCTCCTGCTGCAGCTCACAGCCCAGCGTGTTAACATAAATTGAAATCAATGCTGTTGAAGTTAACACACAGTGCTGTGAGCTGTGATGTCCCAAGAGCAAACTGCCTGTTCTGCACCTCTACTGCAGCAACTTCTGCCAGAGAGGTGGGAGAAGGAGTCATAGCTTTTTAAGTGGTACCAGCCTGCAAATCCCCTTCTGTCTTACCATCTATCTACAACGCGAAGAGCTGGATACTAAATACCAGAACAAGTACTCATTTTGTTATAGTTCTGTATCCACCAGGCTTGGCTAACACAATGGGTCTGGTTCATTTCAGGAAGAGTTTTGTCTAGGTTTGTAACTCTGCAAAACCGTAGGATAAATTCTGTAAAACTTTATTTTGAAATAAGCCAGGAAAAGATACTCTGCTCAGCTCACATCGCCATTCCCATATAATAAGTATTTTACACATTATTTTAACTCAGAGGTGGGAAAAGAGCCAAGAATGAGTTTCCAAGGTATACAAAACCTTGCTGAATTGAAGTGTAATGCTAGAAAAACAGTGCACATGCAGATGTGAGTTCAACAGATCTTCAAGGGGGCTTTTTGCTTTTGTAATCCTATTCTCATTTCTACAGCTGCTGATGATTAAAGCTTGGACCATTGTAGCTACTGCCAATAAAAGAAAAGCCTAAACTTAAGTAGTGTCTCCAACAGAAGTAAAATTGAAAACAAGGTGCTAGAGTCTGGTTGTTAACACCTTAGACAAAGACCAGAAGTACAGCTGGAGAATTTTTTCAAGTGAAGAAGAGACTTTCATCAAAGTGGAACATGAAAAAGTATGGCTCAGTGTTAGTCAAAGTTAATTCTGAATTTGTGTGAAGTTCAGTGAAATAGGTTCTGCAGATTTGTTTGAAAGAAAACAACTTGTGACTGTCTTTCAAATGTTTCTATTTTTTAAAAAAATCATTTTCAAAAACTTGATAACGAAGCAGGAAGGAGAGAAAGAGACATCCAAAATGAACTAGATAGTTTAGGTACTTTCAAGGGAGTGCAGAGGTAGGGACCTTTTTTCAGCTGCTTTTTGTTTTAGAGCCTGACCCGTACACAAAGTACAAAATTGCTGCAAGTTGCGTCAGTTTGCTGTTCATCCCAATTTATAACAGCTTTATATAATGATACCTTCACGGCTATGTATTATTAATTGAATTTGGCCCAGAAATTTCTAAGAGACATTTCACCCAATATCTACATACTGCATTTGATCTTACACCAGCCATATATTCATTCAATGGCAATATGTAATGGAAAAAAAGTATGATCAGACATTGATAAAAGTTATAAATGTTTTACAAGTTATGATTTAGGAACTATATCCCAAAAAAGTAAAAGCAAAACAAAACAAAAAAACCGCCTTCACCCAGGAGTGCATCCTCTGTTATTCTTCCAAGTTCATGCCTATTTCAGTCAGGAATTCATAGCAGGTATTAGACTGATTTCTCATCATACTCTAAGTGGAACCCTACCTCTGCTCACTTTCACTGGAAAGAGCTGGAAGGGTGAGACACAACATAATTCTAACTCATTAATGCCCAAAACACCATAAGTCTGCTTATTTTTGACAGCCTTCTTAAGACTGCAGTTAAAGACCATTCCCCAGGAAGTCTTTTATACATCACAAGTCTTAGTACCACTCAGGCCAGGGGATTCATTTTAATTAAAAAAAACAAAAAACAAAGATTTAAGGTTTTACTGTTTACAGAGGACTGCATACTGCATCCATAGCAATCATGTTTATATCTGCAATGAGTGATGATGCAGTTCTTGCTTTCCTATCAAAATGTGGAAAAGTACAAGGAGTGGCACTTCACTTGTTATTTTGGTTATGAGTCACCAGCTCTTACCTTAAACATTAAGGCAAGGTCTCCCCTTCTAAGAAAAAAATTGCTCTGGTCTGCAAAGAGAAGCAGGCAAGCCCAGAGAAAAGGCTTAAATTGATTGTTTTGAGGAATTTAAGTAATCTCCACGATAATGAATCCAAAACCCCTAGAGCAGACAGCACTGTCCTTCTCTACAAGGAACGTGAAGTTTGTTGGAAGAAGCAGGCACTCTGCTGGCTTAGAAAAAGTACCAGGACCACAAACATGACTGCATGTCTACAGTATCTGATAGGATCAGAAACCTCTCATTTCAGCTGTATCCTTTCTGATAAGTTAATACTTCTGTTTCTCTCCCCCGTGACCTAAATTGCAGGGAGTTATGGCTGTTACTTCTAGAACTACTAGTTCTGAGGTTTCAGGATATAAATTACCACTATTCCGAAGCAGAAAGCATACCTTCATTGCTAGACAACAGCCCTGTAGGGCAGTAAGCTCACAGAGAGCTGCAGACCAAAACAACTGAACTAGCTCCCCAGCAGTGCACCCTGTGCTGAGCTGTTAGGAAGCCAGGAAGGACGGCTGATTTATACCAGCTGAAGAGCTGACCCAGAAGCCGGAGTAAATGGCTTGATCTAGCAGTTCCCAACATCCCCACACTCCAGCAGTATTAACGATCAATTAGGAGGCACTTTGTTTCCATACTGCAGCAGCAACAGCTTTAGCCCTCCCTTGAAAGGGCACAAAAGGGCAGAGGGCAATAGCAGACCAGAAAGATGACAAAAAGTGGGGAGAAACCAGGATCTTTTAGGAGCCTAACTGCAAATCTTGTAACAGAATGCAGTTGGACAGAAGGGACTTGGTTTCAGACGTAAAGTAAGCTAAATAGGTGAAAGAGTTCTCTTTAAACTGTCATCATTAATTTAAGCCAAACTTAATTAAGAAAATAAACTGAAGCAGCTGGATGTAGGAAGTGGCTGACTGACCTCAGCGATGGGGCTGTTTTCCTTTTCTCCTTTTAAACCATTGTTCTTCAACTTCCACTTAAAGCAAACCAGAACCGTCAGACTAACCACAATCAAAACCATAGCGCTTGCTTGCATCTAATATTTCTCTCTGTATTTTACATCCATTAAAAGAAAGAAAAGAGTATCATCTGAAAATTATTCTTACATATTCATGTTTCACTGATCCTCACATTCAGGTAACGTTTCAAGTCTGTAAAGCATCTTCTGTTCCAAAGGGCTCTTAATTGTGTTTGTTGCTGTAATATTCAGAAAAATTAATTTTTACTCTTCATTTCATGTGGACTTCTGAATAAAAACAAAAACATTGCTTCATTCCTGCTTCTTTCCCTAGCCATCCTTTTTTATGACAAGATGAATATTAAGCTTTTTGGGATAGGCAACATCTTGCCTTGTGTTTTCGAGCCTCTGCCCTTACATTTCTACCTGATATATCCATACAAATATTTAGGACAAATACATGATAACAACTAAAAAGCATCTTACTTCAGCTGCAAATGGAAGCAGTACACAATTCCTCTAGAGAATAACTAAAAAACATCATGCAATGCACCTGAGGAATGCCAAATAAAGGGAATTTGATAAGCCTGTCACAAAAACTTTCTGGTCTTACTGTCATCTCTATCAGCCCGGTCTAACAGTGAACTTGTTTCTGTACAGCTGTCACAGTGGTGTCCTCTCAGGAGGGAAGGTCTACTTACGGTTCACTTACTATTGATTTTCTGTTATAGGATGTCCAGCAGAACATCTGTTTCTATTTCAAACTACCACAGTCTTATTGAAAATCATCAATTCTGCAGTAGGAGAATATTACAAACATACAGCTCACTACTACACACTTCAAGTACACATGGAGTGATAGTTTCTGAGAAAAGTTATTCCAGAAATAATCAATTACGCTTGTGAAGGAAAAAAGTTTCTCATTTCTTTTCTTAGCTGGTATTCATCTGTGCCCTAACACATGTCCTTTTTACCTCAGTGGGACTTACTAATATGCCTGAAGTTGTACGAATATATATATTCAGAATGTTCACATATAATATGAATATGCTTAGGACCCTTATTTCAAGAGTCTGAAAGGCTTATGTAACATTAATAATCATCCTAAGATTGCAGGGCTTGTCATAGCTAGTTGGATCAGGCATCAGAAAGTAATGAGCCATTATGTTTTTCTGCATTTATTTCAAACTGAAATAAAGGCCATGCAAATAGGATATACAAGGGAAAAAAAAATACTATACCATGCACAAAGAGCAAGATGGACTAATGCCATTTTTTATATGTAAGAGAAACACTAGACTCAGCCATCGCAATAAACTGGTGGTTACATCACAGCTCCCTCTCTAGAGGGGAATGCTTATGCATATAAAGATTACACAGATTACAATTTATTTTTTTTTTTTTTACAATATCTCAGTGACATATTGCCAAGCTTTTGGAATTTTTAGAGACAAATCAAACCAAATATCCCACCTTGCAAAGTTTTTATTGTATTTCAGAGTCGTCCATCTTCCCAGCACCACTGTGCCAAAGTAAAAGGAGTTCTGCATTCCTCTTAAATTAGGCCAGTTAGTGCCTTTTTATTCAGTGACTCTTGTCCTCCCAGCCCACTACCATGAGCTACCAAATGGCTCTGAAAGTCTTCTGTCCTACCTGGATCGTTTCACACATTGAAAAGGACCATCTATCAATTCATTGTTAAAAGAACAACACAAACTTATGGTAATTCTATCTGTAGAAAGCAAATGATGATCTGCCCTTCCACAGTGATAAGTTCCTGACTGCTTACATGAGTGCTTTGGCAGGATTAGAGTTATCCTGCTTCCTCCCGCTCTGGCTGACTCCCAGAAGACCAGCCGTAACCACGGTGGCTGCGCTCAGAACTGTGCAGGCCATGGCCACGGGAACTGTAGCTGGTGCCTTACTGGGCAAAGTAGCCCTCCTTGCAGCAGCTGGAAGCATCCCACTGCAGTCTGTGGGAGCACTTCCCTGCTGGAGCTGCTGCACTGTATCACCCCTGGGGAAGTCTCAGAGATTCTGTCCCCTCCATGGAGGGATGCTGAGGAGCTGGGATGTAAGCCCTGGCAGCCTTGCTGCAGGGGAGCCCCAGGAACCATAGGATTAGGGGTGCGAGCTGCCTTCCCAGGCTCTGCAGCACCTCGTGCAGTTGTAGCAACGGTAGAAAAACAACTGTGGGATTTTTTTCTTTGAGATCAGTGTTCCAGTAAATCATTAAATTCTGAAGAATAAACAAATTCCCCCAGGAAGAAGCAATTCATTTGCGTTACTCTCTGACCTATTAAAATGCAAAAATTGCTGTGGAATTTACTCTGTGGTGATATGTTCTAGCAGTGGAGCAGTTTTCATTAGAGTGAGTGTTTTTCTAATTATAACTATAAATAAAAATTAACCTCCATCTCGATTCAAAATGGATTCCACAGATTGTCAGGTGCACAGGTGAAGCAATGCAGAGAGACAAGAGCAGCGGCACCTGCATCATCCTATTGACTTACAACTTGGGGGTTAATTATTGAATTCTTTGACTAAAGATGGCTACCCCAATCCAAGGTAATTTCCAAAACGCTAAAAACAAGCTTGACAGCTTCTCATTAGATTACAATAGACAAAATGCCTGAATCTACAATGCAGTTTTATTAGGGATGCTCAAGTATAAAAACAAGAGCTTTTCATTTTGATATTGTGTAGTTTACATTGCATTGATTTGCTTCTATTGATTTTTAATAAAAAAGTGTAAGTAAGTGTTTTTCCAAATGGTGTAAATTAATTGTTATTGCGCCACAGAAAACAGAACACTGCACCACAGTAATTAACATTTCCTGGCACAGAATCTATGTGAGCTTGCTGTTAAAGGGGCTTTAAAGCATATTTTGACAGCACTGCAAACGCTGGTGTATGTCTGTGCAGCTGCAATGTGGCAGGCATGGCAACCACTCTAACAACACAGACATATGCAGGTGCCCTCCAGGGCTCTCGAGGCCGGGAGGCCTGAGGATGAGCAGGCTACCAGCCCTCCTTGGATTATCTTTCCACAGCTGTTTGAGGGCAGCTGTGTGGAGGAGAGATGGGTGTGCCACTCCTACAGCTACCATGGAGACGGCTTCTGCCAAACTGGGGAAGTATGCCCACTGTTTCTTTCTGTTACCTTCAGTTCTTGGCATCCACCCATTATCTTTTGTCACATGTAAGAGTTGTCCTCTTTAGGGAAATAGCTCTTCACGGCTTGGCACACATGAAGGTCCTCATGCCTGGCTAGGGCTGCTTGGCTCTGTAATAGCATGAGGAGCTTGGTCGTACCAACAAGAGGAGGCAGAAAAGCCTGTACAGCAGATATCTCCAATGTCAGCAGAACGCTGGACACAAGCACCTCTTCTTCCCCATAAGACACCTTTAGAGGACTTAAGTAACTTAGGCAGTATATAGTAAATGGAGCTGTCTCCTAAAAGATTACAGTTTAGGTACGAAAGAAAAAAGGCATCTTCTTTCTATATAGTCAGTGAAGAAACTAAGGCAAAGACAACTGAGAAGATTCATTAACAGCTGAGAGATGAATCCTGTCGTGTTAGTGGCTGCAACTTAAACACATCATAATCCCTTCTGTTGAGGTCATTTAAGTTATACTGTAGTTATAAGCTACGCATTACAAGAAAGGAAGTTCTTCAATAATTTAATCAAATGTCAGTGATAATTCAAATAACAAAAGAATAAAACTCTATCTCCAGCCCCAACCAGATTATCTTCTTTTTACTAAGTTAAAACACACCTCAGAACAAGAAAATAAAGGTTTACCTTGGCAAAAGACCTACAGACAGAATGTAAAAATCATTGGTGAAGAGTAACTGTACAGCTGGAAGTAGCAGGGTATGTCTTAATTTCCAGGAAACTCCACACAAACAAGAATCTTTGCAGGAGGGGGGAGCCCAAAACAAGGACGGCTGCTGTAGCCACCCAGCTCTTCATGCTCACAGCTGGAAGAACAGCTAATGCTCTCATCCAGTAATCAGGATTGTTTGGCACATCAGGCACCCAATTTGTATCTCTTACCCTAACCACCTGTGCCAAGGAAGCTTAAACTATGATTAACTCCTTACTACATAGTCTTCCTGTTGTCAAATGTTACTTATTTTTTTTTGTATGTACATATATTCTCAAGTAGCTCAGATATCCTGCTTGTTGATCATTTAGAGATGGTCCCAGAACTTTGATTCTCACACCTTGAAATGCAGGGAAGGTTTAGAAATAAATGGAAAGGAGAACTTTATTCCATCAAACTGGTCCTTACCTTAATGAGATTAGTTAAAATAAAAAAATATATTCTTTGTAACTATGGTTTTCTGCTCTTAATCATTTTTCTAAAAGCCTTACCACTGTGTGAAAAGTTTAGATCTGAAAAGAATGCAGTACATGATCAGCTGGTACAAATTAAAGGAGCTGTGCTGAATTCTATCCACTGAGAATTTGACATTTGGTTTTTGTCTCTGTTTTCATTTAGCTATACTTGATATTAGGAGCAAGAGCCTAAAAATATGAAATTCTGAGCAGCCAAACTTGTACTGAAACCAGTGGAAGTATGAGCTGGACAGGACTTCCTTCAAGCAGATTTGGCCGTGGTCCTGTGTCACAAAGGCTACAAAAAGTATTAACAAACAAGAGGGTAAGATGAGAGCTATATGGAAAGAGAAAAGCCTGGAAGAGAGCACTGTGTGACTGCTGCTTGCTTTAAAGGTTAGGAAACTGACTCTCAATGGTCTGATACGAAATGTATCTATACCATTAAGTGGATTAAGACATTGTGGTGTTAGTCATGCAGATAAGGTTTTGTTACCATAATGGTGATCTATAGGAGAAAGAATGTCTGCCTGCAGAGGAGATAAGACAATAAAACCGCTCTGCTTTTGTATGTCTGTGATCCAGTAGGCTGGAGCTTTTTCCACTCCCGAGAAGTTCAGGTTCAACAAAATCCTCTTGCAGTCTTAGCTAGTGACTTCATGATGGATTCAGGCAAAGCTTTTTGCTTGAGATAGGATATGGATTGAAACAATCTGGTAAAGAAAAACACTGAGTCAGAATTCAATAGAAGTGCAAATTTGAAAGTCTCCCCTCAGCAGTCGTATTTTAATGAATGCATAGTTACAGGGTGACTGTGTTATCTCACTTTTCTTGTGCCATTAACTGAGAAGAGAGTTTTAAAAAGAGTGTACCCACAGAAATCTTATTCATATGTTTTATTATATGCTCCAGCACGGGCACCACTTTAGTTTAATGGTGTGTTGGATGATGGTACAAATTTATAGCCAAAGGTTTACATCACAGACAGCTGGAATGAATAACAATAAATTAATTTAAAGTGCTACAGAAGTGCTCCCCATAGTATGCAGTGCTTATGTGCTCAAGGCTAATAATTTATAAATGCACGTCTTTTATAATCCTGATCTAAAGTCCTGAAAGCAGCTAGTTAAAAAGCAGTCACATGACATAAATTATTTTTATTAATATTTCAAATGCACGATTAGGGTGGGCACCATGGTCATTAGCATTAGATAGCTTTCATTTACGACCAAGTGCAATGAAGCAACAGCCAGAGTCAGAGAAAATAGCTAAGCAATGTCACAACAACTAGTGTGAGACGGGGGGTGCTTCTTCGTCCCCATGATTTTGATATGCTAGTAATCATCATGGCTGCGGCTACACATTGTTTTTTTGAGTGGCGTTTCCTTTCGTTTTGCTGCTTGGTTGTGTTTAGCACATCAGCTACTCACAAGGCCTGGAGAGTGAAGCCACGTGCAGCCAGAAGCTGTAGTGCTTCTCCTTGTGGTTTCCTTCCATCCTCAGACACCTAACACCAGTGATGTGTAACACAGTGAGAGCACTGCTCAAAGGAAGCCTCTGCCACTTCCCTCATTGCAGCAGCAGTCCTAATTTGAACACTGAGCTAGTATCAAACACTCATGCAAACTCTTGCTTGGATAAGGTAAACTGTTTTGAAGCATTTTACTTGCTTTGAGTGGACATCATCCTTTTTCGATCTGTGATGGGATTAGAGAGAACTGATGTGTCGCAACAAACAAATATTTGCAGAAAAGCACCGTGGAGAATAAAGATGAAGCCATGCCATGAGATCCCATCTTTTGGGTGGAAGATATGCTTTTTTTTTTTGACAGCATTAACCTACATTTAACTGTAGTCTTCTCTAGTGTAAGAATGTATTTGCTCTTACTGGTGAGGGTAAAAGAGCAGAAACTCAAATAACTTTCACAGCAGTGCATCTTTTTCTTCAATGTCCTTCTCAGGCATACATCGCCACTGGGATGTCACTTGTCTTAATGCTACCGTTATTTTCTCCAAGGAAATTTGGCTGTCTCTCACTTTTCTTGGTGAAAAACATTTACTTCTTAAATGCAGAGTCATTAAGCTGACGTTATAGAAGGAGTCTTTCACACTGGAGGAAGGATCATGAATAATTTCTGTGTCTCATTCTGGACCATTGCCATGTATTAGACTACATATTTGAATCTTGGCAGATGATTGAAAAATATGCACCACAAGCAGCCCCATTCATTCCAGCTGTTCTTCTAGCAAAGTAAACAAAGTGATACAGAAAATGGGCCGGAGTGTCATAGCCTGGTCCCTTCACTCCCACTTCAAAGGATAAAAAAGCTTTCTACATTGCTCGTGATGCAAGCTTCTAAGTAACAATTTGCTATTAATTTTTTAATATCGTAGGCCTCCGCAAACTCATGGCCTCTCTCCTCTTCCTTTCCACCTTTTTTTGAAAGTGTTTTGTAATGCCACACATTTTCCAGAGGTCAATGGGGGCATATTTGCATTTTGATACATCTAAAATTTTTGCCTCCAGCACTCCACTCCGATACACTGTGCTAATCAGGAGCAAATAATGATCTCTGAGGTGCTTTAAGTGGGTGACTAGGCACATAAGGACACAACAAAATGCAAAAATTAGTGAGAGAAATACACGGTAAAAATAAATAAATAAGAAATAGCGTGATTATGCTGGCAAAAGTGCTTTGGATTTGTAAGCTGAAAGTTCTGCCTGCAACAAGCAGCTAATTTGTTTCTGTGCACCACTGGAGGGACAAGGGCATTGGGGGCACTCCTGCACTGATGGAGGGCTCTGCTGCATCACTTGTACGTCATTGTACTCAGATGATGCATAAGTGTTTCTGAGGGCTTTTTATACCGCCAGGAGCACCTTGTGTTCTGAACAATCCAAATCCGGGATCAGGTGGGACCTAGAAAAATGGGGCAGTCCCAAAAGCATTGGTTTATCTGCATGGAGGTCTTTTATTTTCAGCACTGGTGATAGGTTTACACCCAAGCATGCCTGGGTGCCTGGGGTGTATGGGAGAAGGAGAAGATCAGAGCTAAGCAGATTATTTCATTTTTAAAACATTTTCCTTTTTTTAGCTTGAATATCTTTGGCAGACAGAGGCACAGAGAAACACGAGCCCTTCTCCACTAACTGCAGCATCGGGAGAGAAGCTCCTGATAAGCAGACGTTGTTCAGGCAGCGCTCAGCCAGGCAGCGCGTGCCTGTGTGTGTGTGAGAGAGATGGAGATACGGGCAGACTGCGCGTGGAGGCACTGAGCGTGCGGCTGTGAGGGGAAACGTGTGCACAAGGAAACAACACATGAGCAAAACTGAGCTGCTCCAGTGAGCATTTTGTGTGTGTGTCTCAGAGAAGGCAAAGAGAAGCAGCCAAGGGAGAGAGACTGAAAAGAAGAAGTAGGAGTGACCAGGCAATAGTGTGGTTGGGATAGCAGCAGCTCGAGGTAAGAGATCCAGGCTTCAGGGAAATCATTTAGAGCCATATTGATTTGCTTCAGAGGTGAGAAAAAGCAGATGCGCCCGCACTGTGGAACAGCTCCAACAGTAGCCACAGCCTCTTGTTTACCTCTTTTCTCTTATTTTAATGATTTGCATTCACTGAAAGACCGTGATGTAAAACCAACCCAGCCAGTCTTGTTGTCCCTCCACCACTCCTGCAGTGCCAGCAGCTGCAGTCTCCATGTGCCACAGAAGGGACACATCCAGCAAGGCAAGCGAGCCCTCCGCAGCACAGGAAAGGGAGGGGGAGGCGGGATCAATGGCAGAAAAGCAGCTCTGGTGACTGCCTGCAGCACTGGTGCCATGATGAGCTGCAGAGCGCTCAGAGCTGGCTGCTGCAGGAGAGGCACGCGCCCCATCCATCCATTCATCCATCCATCCACATCCCTGCAGAGGAGAGGCTCCCCCAGCACCAGCCTGCAGCAGTGCAAAGCAAGGTTACAGAGGGGAGTGAATCAGGCACTGTGCATTCCCCCTTGCCTCTGGAAAATTGCAGGTAGATGGGATACAACACAGGAAAATGCAGAGTTTTATCATTATGTAGGAAATAATACATTTTTGGAAAGAAAGGAGGGGTGTTTGTTTACAAATGCAAATAGTGTCGTATTTTGCGTGCCGTGTCTCCAGTGAAGAAAGCATGGGGCCTTGCTCTGCAGAGTTGTGCTTCTGCATTAATTCTACAATTGCGTCACTGGCCAAACGCATGAAGGAGCAGTTGAATTAATAACACTGTGGCCAATATCTCCAAAAAAACTGCTTTTCCAGGTGAAGCAAATACATGTCTGCAGCTGGTCTGGGTGGCTCATCCTGAGGCACCCCAAGCCTGCTCTGGAGCTGTAGTGTCAGAGCCTTCCTCAGAGTCAATCTTTCCCATTCAATCATTTATTCACTGCAAATGGCAGTTTCGGAGCCACAGAGGTCTTTGCCAAATGCAAATCAAACTTCTTGAAGAGTTCCAGTTATCTAGTTCTACATGTTCTAAAATTTCAAAATTTTCACTTTCTATTTAAAAAAGAGCTAGACTTCACAACAGCAAGGGGCACTCAGGAGCGTTTCCCTAAGAGTGGAACAAGTGTTCTTCTTATGATTCTGTTTGGTCTGAAATGATTTTTTTCTTTTTTTCCATCTTGAAACAAAAACCAGGTGCATTACTGAATGGAGAAATTATTCAGCTCTCGTACTGCCTTAGCTGCCATCCCATCCTGCCTGGTTTTGCATCAAGAACCTCAAGTGTAACCACATGGGATTTGGATTTTTCACTGGCTTGCTCCTTCCTGAACATCTGCTGAGCAGCGTCTGATTTGTATGAATTCTGAGTTAGGCTTACAGCAGGTCGTAAAACTTCTGATGGAAGAATTTTCCTAAAGAAAATACTTTTCAAGTATATGAAATTATTTGTAAAAACATAAAAACTCAATTTTTTCATAGAAAATGAAAGTTTCTTCAAAGTTTAGTATATACTTCATTGAAGACATGTAAAAACAGTAGGTATTTTTTAAATTGCAAATGGAAAAAAAAAAAAAGCTCTATCATATTTTAAGTGATAAAATAATCAATGTCCTAACGGGTGCTAATTAATTTTCTGAAATATTTGCTACATTGATGAGTGTAAGTCCAGAGTAACTCCCTCAGCCTCAGTGAAGTTACTTGATTTATAATGCTGTAAATAAGATTGAAATCTCAGTCTGGGTGGCTGGTTGTTGTGATGAATATCCTTGCCTTCTAGGAACATACCAAAAAACGTAAGATCATGAGAGATGATGGATTCTGGGTCAGAAGTGTTGTGAAGAATCCTAGCTCCCTGTGGATTTGGTTCCAGTATAGCTGGTCAGAAGGCATCAAAACGTGGGAATTTATTATTGAAAGTAAGAACATAAGTACAGCCAAATACTTTGAAACAATTTACAACTATATTTTTTCCAGCTCTAATATGAAAATCATCAGTGTCATAGAGAACATTGGTTCAGTGTTTCAAAGGGTAGGCCCGTTTAGACATCGGGGGGAAGTTCTTTACTGGGGGAGTGGTGAGGTGCTGGCACAGGCTGCCCAGAGAGGTTGTGGATGCCCTGACCCTGGACGTGTTCAAGGCCAGGTTGGATAGGGCCCTGGGCAACCTGATCTAGTACCAGATCTGGAGGTTGGTGGCGTTGCCTGTGGCAGGAGGGGTGGAACCTGATGATCCTTGGGGTCCCTTCCAACCCAGGCCATTCTATGATTCTATGATTTCTTCCAGCAAATTAAACATACCCTTAAATATTAGATCTGAGGACAGATTACTTTAACAGCATCTTAGCAATGCTAAAAAGAGACTTTGTAAATCTTTAGACATATTTATAGAACAAGATATTTTCTCTTTCCCTTGTTAAACAAACAAAAACCAAAAAACCTTAGGTTTAGATAAAGGAACACACAATTGCCATAAGACAAAGTGAATGTCTGGTCTTCAAAAAGCCAGGAGCCACCCCCACCAAAGCCAAAGTTGGGGCACCAACTCTTTGTTCTCAGAAGTACTTCAGTATCTGAATTATGAGTTAATGATAGTTCCACTGCATGAATGCAAGTGGAGAAATTAGGTATCAATATGCAAACGCCACTTTTTATTTCAGCTGATTTGCAGGCCAGAGCACTTTATCTACAACCAATTAAAAGGATGGTGGCTGCTGGACTCCTTTGGGTTGGCAGGTATAGACCTGAGCAGGAACTCTGGTCATCAGCTCTTAATGGCTTTTGTCAAAGTAGCGCCATATTTTCATCAGTGATAAATAAGTAATTATGAGTGGTTCTGCTTTCCAGGGCAAATAAACTGAAGAAAACAAGAGGACTGCGAATTCATCCTCCGAGTAAACCCCCAAACTTCAGTGGTATTTTAGAACATTAGAAATAGTTGCAGAGTAGGATTTCTTATGCAAACAGTAACACAATTTGTGTAAAATAGGAAAGTACTTTAAATGACATCTTGAGCAACGTAGCTCGCTTAATCCCAAAATGTTGCTGCAAGAAAATTCCTTCTACGCTGTTCTAGGGGAGCTGTGAGGTATGCTACATACTCAAATTTTTCCAAAGAACTTAAATAATCTCTGTCCTTATTTTAGATTAAAGCACTGTTTTTGAGAAACATTTCAGTGGTTAATTTTCGTTCCCTTACTCCCACTGCAGAAGAAAAAAAAAACAACAAACAAAAAACCAGTCCAATGCTCCAAGCAAGCAGACTTACACGTATTACATAAAACGTCAACTCTGCTTCTGTTACATTAATCTGGCCCACAGTTAAAATGATATTGGTTATTGCTCTGCTCTTTCTACACTTTCTGAAATTATCTAAGAGAAGCTGAATATTGAATTGACAATACTGAAGTCTCCCTTCCCCTCTCATCCCCAGATTTAAGAAAAACGCCTACTGTGATTTTTAATGCCACCAGCTCAGCCCCAGCCGTGCATGCAGAGCCACGGCACTGCACGGCTGGCACTGCTTCAGGGCAGGGATGTCTGCACGGCGAGGCTGGTGAAGAACAAGTGCAGTTCATCACGCAATTAATGGTGAAGCACTTACTGTTTGCTCCGTCTAATCACATTTGCTACCAAGGATTTCTCATCTGCCCCTTTTCTGCTGTTTGAATTGGAAGAATAGCACGTTTACAGCAGGGATGAGCTTGGCTGATCAGCTCCAAAGCCTTTATCATTAGCTTGTCGGCCCCCTCATTTGTTAAAAGGCTCAGACGCACTTGCTGCTGTTTCCTTGTTTTCTCATCGTGGACTGGGAAGCTTTGAACTAGCCAGGATCTCAGTTCAGAGCTCTGTTTGTTCTGCTTGTGTTGATGAAGCCACTAATCCCTCAAAGAAGGGCAGGGAGCTTTTGGGGTTAGCAATTTCATTGTCCTCAACAGCGAGAACAGATCCCTGACAGCTCAGGTGAGTTAACGAGAAAATTATTTCCCTCTGCTGTGTGTTCAAATCCATTTCTGAACAGTGGATCTGAGCCGAAGCCTAGGGTAGCAAAATACCAGCCTGTGGGAAGAAGAAAATCGAGGGGAACTCTGCACCACCAAGTCACTTTTAATTACATCATTCTCAACTCCTCTGCAAGCAAACACACCTCTTCAGGCATTTGCCCAACAGAAAAGCTGTTTCTACCTGGGAAAGATGTGTTGAGAAGATGCACAACTAATAGTAAGCTGCCTGACCACAGGTTCTACGGGGCCAGCACTAACCATTTCTCTGAGACCATGTATGCTTTGCAGCAGCACAGGAAACATTGCCCAGGACGGTTTCCCGCTGCACTTGTACTGCAGGGGTGATGCTGTCAGCATGCGGTTGGTGATCATATTTTTCATTAGCAAGGATTATGTTGATTTTGATTATAGAGATCACGTTCAACTCAACATTGACTCATCCTAAACTTGAGGCATTTCAAGTCAAAACTTTGAGTTTCAGTGCTCCCCAGTCACTGCCTGTCTCCTGGGAAATGTGCAGTGAGCCCATTCCACTTACTGGTATGGGGCTACAGCTGCAAATTCTGTTGTGGATATTTTGCAGAGCTTTTTTAATAAATCATTCAAGTCAGTCTTATTTATGCAACTTCCAGGTAACCTTTAACTGTTACAAGCATGTTCCAAATTTGCATGTATCATTCAGATCCAGCTTCTTAGCTGACATTACTCTAGCTTTTCCTTTGCCTACGACAGGATTACACTGATTTGGGTTGGCTCTTTCACCCTGCTCCTTTCCTTTTGAAGCCAATAGAAAGTCACCCATTAACTTCGCTGAGTGAACCAGACCTGCTGAACTTCAGGGTAAATTCCTGCCTCCTTCACCATGGCACTCAAAGGCAGTGCACTCAGGGCAGCGTACCTGAGGGGCAGGAGGTGCACACTGTCAAAAACTAAGAGCTTCAGATGGGAGCCTTCCTGCGCCCAGGGGCAAACAGCAGCCAAGGAGAATGGTAGCAGGAGCTCAACACAAAAAGTCAGCTGGCCTTTTTTGTTGCATCCTCCCAAAGAACTAAAACCAATACTTTTGTCAGCTAAAATCTTATTCACAGCCCCTGTTTTATTTCTGCAAGGATAGAATAATAATTAGAACTAAAAAGACTGCAGCTTTCTCCGTCTTCTAAGGCAGTCACTAGTGAGAGCTCTGCAAGCCAAGTGATCTCAGGCTGTTGCTTCTTAGTTCATGAAGTATAGTCCAAGCTGGCAAACCTTCCCAAGCCCAAGGCAATTCCCCTTCCTCTGCAGGACTGCACTCTTTCAGCAATAAGGTACTGGATTCAGGTAACAGAAATATTTACAAAATGAGATATTGCTCCAGGCAATTTTCAGAGCGTGGATGTCTGAGTAGGAAAGGTTTTGGGGGAAAGGGTCTCTGGAAAAAGTGGAAAAAAAGGCAATAATTACAGTGGGATCTTGAGTTGAGGTTTATCCTGATATATCAGATAATAAATTATAGTGGGGAGACAAGATTTGTTTGTCCCTGACACTGCACATTAATGAACCAGGATTGCTCTATTATACTGTGCATGAACTAGAGCTTCTGTGGCTATCCTTAACCCACATGTGAGATTTTCAACTCAAAGAGAGATTATATGTGATCAGCAGGAAAAAACTGTAAGAAAAGGTCAGATCAGTAAGGAAACCTATATGCTTCCAGGTGGGATCATGGTAATAGTAGATCAAGCTTTCATGGAGAATGGGGATGGTCAGAATGTCATAGGAACTGCAGGAATTATCTGGTGGCCATGCCACTTCACTTATTTGAAGAAATCAGATCAATATATTAGATTTCTTCTACACAGCCAGTGCCAACAGTACATAATGATTGGGCATACAGAAACATTTTCCACCACTGGTTGTTTGTCTATCACCCTCCAAGCCCCTGCATAGCTTAACCTGCACATGCTCCTCACATACCACACTCCCCCAAAAGATTAGCAGCACTTATCTGTGTGCATGTGCAGGGAGTTAGTATCCAGCCCCCACTCCTGTTTCTGAGTCCTCCTTAAAGGCAATTAGCAGCTATCCCCTTTAACATCAGAGACCAAACTCAAACGGGGAATAACTCTCCTGCAATCAGTACAATTAGCAGGAATGTGTCTGACCCCAGTTTCACCTTCTCTGAAATGTGGTTCCTGGTACAAAGTGTTGCACTGTGAGAGTGACGTGTTTGAGTAACTGCATGTCAGGATCATTGTGTGAAAACAAACCAACCCCCAAATAACTGGTAAGTCTTGAATCAGATATTGGCATAATAAAGACATAAATAATTCATATTTTTCTCATCTTATTTCTATGTTCTCATAATACAAAATCAATGCAGTGCACCGCAGCTCTATCCCAAATGACACGCCATTACCTACCATCTTACAGATGGCAGCCAAAGTAGGGTAAGGTGGCCAGGGCTGTGTGAAAATGTGAATCTGGACTGGGACAGACAGAACGCCTGAAACTCTTCTCCCTGCTGCAATATGGGCAATGAAACTCTTCCATCTAGGCTTGCACTGCTTCCCTATATATAAGTAGAGATGATATCTTATTGCTGGGGGACTGGAAATTCCAACACCAAGAAAAAAAAGGCTAGTAGCTCAGCACACCTACCCTGCTTGCAGGCTGAGTTCAGGTCAAGATGACAAAGGATCTTTTGAGATACCATTGTTCAATTATTGCTTAAAGTATTTCTGAAAATGGTGTGTTCCTCTAAACTAGGGAGAGACACAGCACTACGTAGACGCGGGGACTGTTTTGCCTTTAAATTTTAGGTGCTTCGTTCTGAAATAAAGTGTGCCCCTTTGCTTCGCAATACAATCATTTCTTTATTTTTCCTCATAGTAAACCTTGTCTTCCAGTCCCACTTGCACAACTGCAGTCCCTCTTTTCTGACTTTCAAAGAATACTTTCCGCCCCGCGTCACACTACCCCACTGTTTTTCGTCATACACAGTCTAATCTTTCTCCTTGAGCATGATTTGCACAGTAATACTTTTCCTTCTGTGACACAAGCACAAAACACCCTTTCCTCCACTGTCACTTTTAGAACAACCCTGTACTGTGTGTGATACGGACAGCAACCCTTTACCTTCTGTGCCTAACACAAAGCAAACGCACTCTGGCTTTCCTTTGGTATACGAGCACATAATTTATGCTAATTTTTCTAAGAACACATCGTAGTCCTCTCATTCCTGGGTTATCCAAACACCAACCTTCATCTAATCAGTGAGCAGAATGAAATACCACGGTGAAAAAAGCTAGGTATACAGCCAAATTATTTTCCTTCTTTTGAAAAAATTCAAGAAATAATCACAACTTTCTTACATGCTTAGAGAAAAAGAAAACTAGCACATGGATATTCTAGTATTTACTCCATTAATCTTTTTTCCCTTTTGCTGCCTTTCTTTTCAATGATTCAATTTGAAATAAAAGGGGGACAGAAAAAGGAGGAAAGAACAGGAAAGCAGAAGTGAATCACAACTCAAACACAAACTTTCCAAACTTAATCCTTCAAGTAGCTTTAGCTTACATACCTTACAAGTGAAAGATCTTTTAAAAACTAAAAGATCAAAAAATGTTTTGGCTTAAAAACAACACCCACCCCCTTCAATTTTTAAATTAGAGCCAATTGTGAAAGAACATTTACAACCAAATCTACCAAGGCAGATCATTTACTGCAGCAGAGTGAGAAGGCAAATGGACAGCAATGAGAACTGCAAGAGTTCACAGAATCTCAGAATTGTAGGGGTTAGAAGGGACCTCTAATTTCACCTACTCAGCAAGTCATTCAACCAGCTTGGCTTTAAACTTCATCCCAAGCCAAATAGATACCTGTTTAACCAGGGCTTCAGTGCCTCCTGCAGCTGGGAGAGCCCTGTCCTGATCCAAGCCCATCCCACGGACAGCTGCAGCCAGACAGGAGCTGAGGGGGGTGGGGAGTCATTACTCTGATTTGATAGCCTCTTTGCACAGCAGGGTTGCATTTGGTGATGATTTCGGTTTAAAATGATCCTGTTTATTTCCTTGACCTGCCTATTTCCACCCTAGTGCCACAGCATGCCCTCCAAACAGGGCTCAAATAATTATATGTTAAGCTTAAGCCTTCACAGAAAACCTGCGTTTAGAATCATCACTCCAGATTGGCTTTGCTAGTGATTGGAGTGGCCTATCTTTGATGGGTTTATTTGACTCTGCATCCTTGCTTAGCTACACGCAAATTCCTTCTAATAGGAACACTGCATGATAATTCTGTGCTCCTGTGTCTGTAATGTACCTTGACATCCTCTATGGTGCATTTGAGGTGTGAGACTTACTGCATTTGCTCCCAGAGTGGCTGCAGTTTGTGGCATTAGTTCCTGGCTGGTACTAGCCACAGTGGATGGCTGAACTGAATTCAGGGTGGAAAACCACCACGTTTTTTGAACGTGAAGATAGTAATTACGGTAATCATATCACTTCAGCATTTTTCTTTCCCATGTTTATGAAAAAGTGATGTGAGCCAACAAGAGCAGCAGCTTCTTCCCTTCAAATTAATTCCTACTTTGGAATAGGGAAACTCCAGATATGATAAGACTTCCAGCTAGATATGTTTTCTTCTGCATCCTTTCAGTGGTGCATTACACATTCACCACAATTTTTCACCTCTACTGTCACTTTTATGGCAGTGCTTTCCTTTCCCTCCTCTCCAGTTATGTGCAGGCTGATCCTCTGTGTCATAAGCAGCCTGACCCCTCCTTTATATGGCCCCCTCCTTCCAGTGTGCAGTCCTGGATTATACAGCTAGGAGAAAAAAATAATTTCACCTACAAAATGTAAATTGTGTAAAACAATGTAATTGTTCCTCCTGCTATTTTTATTTTCATTAACCACCAAAACCAGTCTGTACTGAATAATTAAATGGCTCTTTGTGTCATGGGTTTCAATGCTGAACGTAACCTATTAACCCCATAGGAGCAAGGTCCTTGAATTCTGTAAACTGTGATGAATCAGGGCTGAGATAAGAACTAGACTTTTTTTTTTTTTTAAAAAAAAAACCCTGAGAGCGTGTTCTTGGCACTCGAGGTTTGTTCTGTGTTGCAAGCTCTTCCTTTTTTTGTCTTCCCCAATGCAACTGAATCTCAGGGGAAATGCAGAAAAACTGGAAGAAGTGTATGTGATAGCCCATTCTATTATTTTCCGAATTCCTCTTTTTCTAGCCATTGAAAATATTTGTATTTAAAGAGGAGCTTACCATTATTAGGGCTCATCTGTTCATATTGCTTATTCTGTACTTGAAATTGTCATAAATCTCACTCTGGTCTTTTTTTTTCTCCCCTCAAATAGAGGCTTGTTAGCTGTAACTAGTCTTGGACATGCTTCTCTGACATGGATGCAGCTGAGCTCTGACATGGTTCAGTGAGCTCAATCAGTAGCAATATTCCTGGCACCAATACAAGTGTGCTGGCCTGTCCTTACCTTGCAAGCTGTGCAGCCAAACTGGTCTGTAAGCTAAAGAAGAGCAGGGCTGTCCTTCTACACCAGCTGCTAGAAGAAAAGACTGATTTTTTTTTTTTTAACATGAAACAATGTGTTCTAAGATCTCTTCCTGAACAGGTGCTTGAGAGGCAGAATGACAGCTCTACCCAGAGCTGCACAGCCCTGCACAAATAAAAATGTTAGTACCCAGCTGCAGTATACTGTGTATGCCCACGGGCATACATACCACCCTCCTCAGGTAAAAAAAAAAAAGCAAGATTAAAAGAGACCAGCGTTTAAACTGATTTCCTGCATAGAAGCAGCCATACGTTATTTTGCCCCACTATTTCTGTATCATCCCAACCTCTTCTAGGTGAGTATGACCATTCCTTTCTGAAAGACAACCAACTCTGACTTAGGGACTTAACCACATTTAGTGATCAGTTACAAAGTTTAGTGAATTGGCTGCTCACTGTTCTCACCACTACAAAACATGTAACAGCTCCATAAACCACGTGTGCAGTCAACGATGTGACCAGGGCTCTGACGCGAGTAACAGTGGGAAGAAAAAGCCCCATGCTGAGCGTGTTGCTTCAGGAAGTACAGACTTCCAGGCTCAGAGGAGGGATGGCTGTTGGGGCTGCTGCTGCCCAGGAGGACCAACATACCATGGCTTGGTCCAGGGCTGCTCAGGAATGGAAAATTTCCTCCTTACTGACTCTTTCTATACTTTCAGAAAACATGCACAAACTGAGAAAAGTAAGAAGAGAATTAAAAGATAATGGTGTGAGAAAAGCCAGGAACATGTTCAGACGTCTGAAAATATATCCTCCATCTGGTAAACTGCATATAATCAGGTAACATTAGTAAAGTTGTGTTAGCTGGGAGTGTGTGCCAATCGATCCTTTGTGATTGATTCCGAGACATATTCCAGAATATAGTACATTAATATTGACCTTTGGTTTTATCACAATAATGTAATTACTGTAAGGGACAGAATACCGATCATAGGTAAAGGAAGAAAAGGAAACCACGTTTTTCAGATCCCAAATAGACTTATATTTTCCTATAGCACCTTTAAGGGAAGACCATTTGAGTAAATAATATCTAAACTCTTTGCAGGCCAGTATACAACCACAGCTGTATGCAGAGGTCCACAGCTGAGTGCAGGACTGAGCACCAACTAGGACATGGGTGAGTATCTGCCAGAGAGGGACCTCTGTTTCCTTAAGAAAATTTTGCATTGCTATAATGCAAAGATAAGTCACTTACCACGCTGAACATGAAATGGGTGAGTGTGCAGGTGAGATCTTGCAGTGATGTTTAGAGACCTTTGCAAAATCCAGGAGCATGCTTTCGTCTTCGTCTTTCTCTTTTTCAATATCTCTTTTTCTCTCCCTGAGGAAGAAACAATAATTTAATTCTGACTAACATACAGAAAGCCTCCTATGTCTAGAATGGCAAACTTATAATGAGGCATTTTATGGGCCACAGCCTGTGCTCAGCTTAATCCCTTTTGTGCAGCTTCAGCTTTGCTTAAGGCCTGTAAGAAGACCCCTCAGCCTTACCACTTTGGCAAGGGCTGCTGAGGGAAGAAGGCACCTGAAAAAAGTCACTGATCTGCAAAAGAGCATCATCACCTTTGGGAAACGACACTGGTGAAATGTCCTGTGAGGGGTGGGAGCTGCAGCTCTATGAGGCTGTGCCAGCCAGAGCACCTGGGGCCTGGCCGTGCTCCATGGCTAGGCCAGGGCAGCCACTGCAGCCTCTCAGCTGTGCGACGTGGCTCTCTCCGAGGCAGCAGAGCATGAGCCGCTGGCTGAGGGGCCCTAGCTCAGCCCTGGCCAAGGGCCATGTCTGTGGGCCATGCCCATCTCAAACGCTGACAGGTGTTTCAGCAGGCAGGGGCGTCATGGGTGCTCCTCAGCACACAGGCCGTGCCTTCACGTGTGGCAGTGCAGTGTATGCTTCTGGAGGGGCAGGGGCTGCTGAGAGCCCCTGCTGTATGCTGCCTGCAGCAGCGACGGGCTCATCCCCAGCCAGAGATGGGTGTTTCTCAAGGACTAAGCCACAGGCTGGGGGGCACTCTGTGGGCTGGGTGCTCACAGAAAGCAATCAGCAAACAGAGGCAGGCTGCAGTGTTGAACAGGAATCACAGCGCAGTCTGGTATCAAAGTACTAGAGAATAAACCATGCTACCTGCAACCTTAAGGACTGCAGATAATGCACAACAATGAAGTTTTATCTGTTCTCAAGCACATATTTTTTATGCAGCTAAAGCTATGTCACTGATGTTCTCCACTAGAATACATCTGCCTTGCTGATCTTGCCCTAAGCTGCTGGGCGAGCTCCCCCTGCGTGGGCACCGGGGCTGCTCCAGCCCCCAGCCCCGCTGCCGTGCTCTGCCAGGAGAGGGAGCCGGCAGTCTGAGATTCAGTGGCCTTTGATGTTCTCTGCTTACCAAGCATGAGGGTGTCACGGCCGTCCTACACTAACACCGGATTTCTCTGAGTGGATGTTCAGAAGACCAGGGATTTTGCATGGAGGCTATGTACCGTGGAAGGGTTTTGGGTCTTGCTGACTCCAGAGAGCTCTGATGCTCCAAGCTGTGCTTTGAGGTCCTCACACACTTTTGCAGACTGCTTGCCCAGGTGAACTCCAGTGGGAGTCTGGGCTTGATGGAAACAAAGCAACTCTACAGGTTCTGGCACCACGTTGGATGCGCAAACTCACTGAAATGCAGCCACTGCTGGAGCTGGGAGTGGCAACCAACGGAGGCACAGCAAGGCAGGAGATGGATGGGAGGGGGGAAAGTTTTGTTCAAGGCTACCAGGTGGCACACAGATGTCTGACAACATTTCTTTTAACTTAGAAACACACCAGCCTTCTTCCCCCTGCAGTATATGTGTTTCATTTTGAACAACTGTCAGCTGGAGAAAGTTATTAGAAAATGCGAAATTCCAGCACTTGCAACAGCAGCAGAAGTGCCTGTTTCCTATTCTGCCCAAGCTTTCTTTTTCCTTTTTTAGATATTGTTGGCCTCAAGTCAAGTTTTTCTGAAGTTATGTATCAGAAGGGGAATAAGTGGAGCTCCAAGCTTGTTTAAAGAGTAGAAAAGGGAGTTGAAACAAAGCTGGCATAGATACCGAGGCACTTATTATCTAGGTTCTGGATGCGGCTGGAGCTGCTAGTGAGAAAACAGGAAATAAGCGAGAAAACAGTCCTTAAAAATGTGAAAACCAGCCAATTCTACAGGGCTCCACTCTGTGCTCAGATGTCTGCATGTACCGATAAAGAGCACACAAGAAGAGAAAGCTGTGTGTCGTTATCAAAGGCCCTTTCAGTCTTATTTCCACTTCAGTTTACTTCAAGTACTGGAGTCAGACAAGGGAAGGAGAACAACCTCAATTCTTTGACTAATGAAATGTGATCACTGACCAGTCTGTCCTCTTCTCCTTCAAGGCTGTGGGTAGAGAGGGCTGTGGCTTCCTTCACATTTTCTACCAGATTTGAAAGTAACAGAGACATTTGGCAAAAATTTTAGAGGGAGACATGACTGGATTTCGGTCATTTGCAGGCTGGAGGAAGAGCTCCTCAATCAGTGCCGAGCTCTATTAGGCAGGAGATGCCTGGAAGCCAAGCTAGGGTAAGGATCTCCCATCTCAGCAGCACCAGCAGCCCCAAGGGACTATTTACTTCCACAGGCACAAACTAATTCCTGCAAAGGAGCTCAAGCCAAATCCTGCAGAGACCAGCAGGAATCTCTCCAGGCTCTTGCAAAGGCTGTTTTGCACACTAGAGAAATTGTTGGTGCTTGGTCATATTTATAACCATGTCAGGTAAAACATGTTGTCAGTTAACACCTTTTCTAACACAACATATATTTTCTAAAGCTGAAGGCAGGTGAGCTATTTTACCTCCTTTTATTTTTCAACCAGTTATTCTGGTTTACTTCTGAAATCACATAGCAAACTAAATAGATGTTCATGGAGTGGCCAGGGATCAATTATTTCCTTTTCATGTATAAACTAAGGTGTCCATCAATTGCTGTAGTCCCATCTGCAGAAGATATGCCTGATTTCAGAAAACTGAAAACATATAAAGGAAGCTAAGGCAGAGCGACTTTCAACTTTCCTCGTCTTGCTCTAGAAGACAGTTGATGAGTGAGTTTATTATCTGTAGGAAGGATGAACAAGCCAATACACCCTTTTCAAGGTTTGCAGGTGCCTCAATGTAACTTGTTCATTTAATTTGGATCTATATACCTCATAAGAAGGGCAGAAGATTTTCATTTTCAAGGCCTTATTTAGCCATAAAAAGTGTATCATGTTAAATAAGAGCAGGTCTATGAATTTCATTTTATTTGGTGACAGGAGGAATAGGCATATATATATCACCCTTTCAGTAACTGCTATTAAAACATGCTTGTTTCGTGAAAAAACAGTGTATTCATGTCATAACATCTTTTATAAAATAAAATTCAGAGTTCATAGTATCTGTGCATGAAAAGTGTCACTTTGCTCGTAGTCATATGCTAAGAGTATGAGGCAAAAGTATAAGCCCCACTTGTGACTAGAACCAGTCACACCTGTGAAATTACGACAGATTCTGCTCAAATGCTGGCTCCAACAAAGTCAGTAGGAGTTTTTCTGTGGCCTCAATGGAGACAAATTTTCTCTTAGATTTTGTACTATTACTGAATTTGTACAATTTAGCCACCAAGGTCATTAAAACGGTATAATCCCTATTGTGTTCCACGACGGAGTAAAAGCACTTACAAAGGTATTGCTTTCTAAACTGGTGTAATTATGGTAGCAATTCCCAAAGCAGAAGTATTGCAAATGCATTTCCAGTTCCAGTTTCTCCATTTTTGTCATTGTTCATTACAGCAGTGACATGCTTGTGTCTAAATCTTGTTGATGTCCTTCCAGAGGGTACTAAAAACCCTAAAGTAAAGAAAAATTCAGTTGGTGATTCTGACTGGCTGCTGAACTGCTGCCTTTTGAGCCCTGTCCCTCAGCTCATAATCTATAACGTTTGCTCATAAATTACACAGACTGCTACCTTTGTTTATACTCATCCACTTACAGTTCGTCTAACTGAAACGGAATTAGAATTAAAAAACAGTGCAGCCCTGCCCTTCCTCAGACTTAGATATTGGGCTAACAGGCCCACAGGAACTGTCAGTGCTTGCCATAGCCCTGTCATGTTTTCAGTCCTTGGGAAGCATGCCACTAGGGCGAAAGCTGCCCCACAGGGCAGTGCAGGGCTGGTGGTGGCTGCAGGGCTCTGGAGTCAATGCCTGGGGCTGGCACCAAACCTGGGGCCAGAGGGGATGCTCCTCCTGGCGGTGCACGACGCAGGGGCCCGAAGGCCTCTTCAGGCACTGATGGAACCCACTGAGAGCTGAACTCTCCTTTTACAGCTTTCAAGAAAGGGATGAAAAGACACAGCATTGAATTATGGCAGTGAAAGATTCAAGCTAAAATAAACAAAGTCTCACACAGAGTGAGAAGAGTGCTTGACTGTTTCCTGAGGGTGATCCTCTCAGCAATGATGAAACCAACTAGAGGTAAATAAAATTAACTGTTCTCTTTAAAACTCTGGGCTATAAACGAAAAACCTGACCACAGGGCCTCCTTGTTTTTGACCCTGCGGTAGCACTGTGGTGGAGATTCCCTGTTCATAGAATCATAGAATCATAGAATGGTTCAGGTTGGAAGGGACCTTAGAGATCATCTTGTTCCAACCCCCCTGCCGTGGGCAAGGACACCTCCCAC
>WBMW01005513.1:590113-610484 GCA_013396635.1 Penelope pileata | reverse complement strand
ACCCAGGTGCAGGACCTTGCACTTGGCTTTGTTGAACTTCATGAGGTTGGCATGGGCCCACCTCTCAAGCCTGTCCAGGTCCCTCTGGATGGCATCCCTTCCCTCTGGCGTGTCGACTGCACCACACAGCTTGGCATCATCTGCAAACTTGCTGAGGGTGCACTCGATCCCACTGTCCATGTCACCGACAAAGATGTTAAACAGCACTGGTCCCAGTACCGATCCCTGAGGAGCACCACTCGTCACTGGTCTCCATTCAGACACTGAGCCATTGACCGCCACTCTCTGAGTGCGGCCATCCAGCCAGTTCCTTATCCAGCGAGTGGTTCGTCCATCAAACCCATATTTATCCAGTTTATCAACCAGGACGCTGTGCGGGACAGTGTCAAACGCCTTGCACAAGTCCAGGTAGATGACGTTGGTTGCTCTGCAGCCACGGGCAGCTCTGCATGGTCGCAGGCTTTCTTAGCCTCTTCACAGTTACAAGTGACTGGAACGCGGGCGAGTGATTTCAGAGTGACAGCTCCACAGCTCAGGGGATAATGTGGCACCACGGCCCTTTGTCCTTTGCAGAAGATGACCACCAGGAAGGAAGAGGCTCTCCCTGGGGTCCAGCCGTGAAGCCCTTCTTTCATCTTCTCTGAGTATGTGCAGCATCTGCTTTTTTCTCTGATCTGTTAAGGTCACCTCCTTTCCGCTGCTCAACTAACCTCTCAGATGCTATCTGAGCAAGAAAGTGCTGTTGTTCTTTAGGCAAGAAAACCATAAAACAACCCAGCGTATTTATTCTCTTCCTTCTAGTGTGTCAGTCCTTTGACTAATGATGACAAGATTTCTGTTCTTGTTGAGCTGCTAGCTTCTTCACAAGTACTACCAAATAAATACATCAGTTTGGAAGATAACTTCTTACAACTGTCTGGCAAATTGCAGTGACACAGTCAACTCATTTCTCATGTGTCTTTATCGGATAGCTACCAGATCAAACACTAAATGAACAACACCTAGTTCGATTAGATATCAGATTAAAGAGCAAACAAACAATACTTACTTGGACTTGAAATGGTCGCTGGGTTCACTGTGATTTTATATCTCCTCATTACCAGCCAGAACTATCCAGTCACCAACATAACATGTAAAAAGGCTCTGTCTGTCTCTTAGAAGAAAACCTGCAAATAATAACATGCCATTTAAATGCATCTCTGAAATGCTAGCATTGCCTCTAATAGATTACTGCTTTAGACTTTCAAAAAACATGCAGTCCAGTGTTTCTTACTGATGTTCCCAAAGTATTAAAAGCATCCCACATTTACATCTCATAATTTGATAATCTCATCTGAAGTAAATAAAACCAGGATTTTCTATTTTTCTAACAGAGAATCTCGTTGACTTTCAGTACACTGAGTGTATACAGTATGCAAAATAACATGCTCACAGCATTTTCAAAATCCACAGCTAAAGAGAGATGGAGGTGAGTGGATGTAATACTGAGCTATAATTCAAAGCAATGTCAACATGCTAACATATATATCACTGTCCACAGGTATAGGAATTTGTTTTTGCAAATTAATTGACTGCACAGTTTATAAGCTTATACCATAAAGACTTGCAGTGAAGCCTCCATCTTACAAAGACTTACAAAAGAGCTGAAGTTGTGGCCTCAACAAAGTACAGAAGACAGTGCTGAGGCCCTGACATGGGTCAGGTCCACAACACTGGTTTAGCAACCTGCGATGCCCATGTAAGTGGATAATGCACAAGTCAAGCACATGTGTAAGACTTTACAGAACTGAAGACTGTGGTACGTTTTAGTGGTATACAGCGGCCCAAATCTTCCAACTAGCAGCTTTGGTTGCTATAATAATTATGCTAAATTAGTGCCTGATAGATTAAATAATTTCTTGATGATACATAATCTGATCAGTTCTATGAGAAGGAAAGAAAATTTGATAGGACATATTATCTACTGTGACAGCAGGAACTCTGTCATTACTCACGTACACAGGAAACAAGAAAGCAAGAAACTATAGTGTTTCAAGCACATACTAGAGGAATTGCTGTGCAGAAAAATTCTCTCAACACAAAAATCAAAAGGTTCATAATGGAGAGGCAGTGCCTGCTCTGCAGTGACAGATTCACGTTTATTTATTCTAGAATAAAATAAGAAAGAGATACTGAAGTAAAGACAAGATAATTTTATTCCCAGATCAAATAATGGAACACAGAGTGTGTTCTCATCAAAGTGATTACTTCAGGGGGAACTAATATAATGAATGTTATTAAATGAAACCACTTCTTTATAGGGCATCTCACATTAAAGATTTTAGTGTAAGTAATATTTCTGTCAGGCAAAGTGATGCAAGACAAAACATCTTGTAGAAGATACAAAAAAGACCTTCAAGAAGCCTCTAAGTAACAAGACGTGAACATGAACCATTGTGAGAACTCATATAGGATGCATTTTCCTAGAGAGTGCATGAATTTACGAATCTTTATAGAGGTATTCCTTAATAATCACATACTCATAAAAACGTATTCTATTTGGTATAATTTTCTGCAGCAAATTATCCCTTTTCTTTAAAGTCCTGAGAAACAAGGACATTAGGAGCAAAAGTGACAACTGTCCTTTCATTAGTTGCTTAAAACCTTTTATTTTGAATTAGCTTTTAAATGCAGTACATGCAGAGCTGAAAGAGGCTGAGGGGAGGCCTCATGGTGACCTACAGCTTCCTCACAGGGACCAGAAGGGCAGGTGCTGATCCCTGCTCTCTGATGACAGGGATGAGACTTGAGGGAACAGCATGAAGCTGTGTCAGGGATGGTCACGTTGGGGATTAGGAAAAAGTTCTGAATCAGAGGGTCTGAGGGCACTGGAACAGGCTCCCCTGAGCAGTGGTCATCACATCAAGCTGCAAGAGTTCAAGAAGCATTTGGACAATGCTCTTGGAAATATGGTTTGATCTTTGGGTGGTACTGGGTAGAGTCAGAAGCTGGACTTGTGGTCGACGATCCTTATGGGTCTCTTCCAGCTCAGGACATTCTTTGATTCTAGAGTAAGAGGTTACTCAGCTCAGACAAGTGGGACAAATCTTCACCTCTATAGGAAGTGTCTTCACTGCAAATAGGGAGGACCTGCTTGTCTCTCCTTCCATCATGCTGGAAGTCTTGGGAGCAAACTCTTTCCACACCAGGCACTAGGTGCATCCCTGGAGACAGCCTGTCTGTTTGTACAGACACCTTGCTGGATATATTTGCACACAGCACTGACAGTCTGAGGTAAGCAATGTGGACCTTCTGTACTTCTCTGCATTCTGCAATGTACATCTGTGTATCATCAGCCCACTTGAAGACCTACAGCTACATTTTGTTATCCTAGAATCTGAGAGGTCTCAAGGGCTAATTATTTTTAAAATGATTAAAACATCTTGCCTAGGCTGCTGAGTTCTGGAAAGCCACATCTTCTCTCAGGGTCACAAAAGTTAGAGATGAAAAACCTGAATGTATCATTGTGTACTGTTCCCTCCAGTGCCTTTGTCAGTAATTTATCAAATCTGTATTTATCTTAGTATTTCTATATGGCTCCCACTGCGCCACTTAGCAATATTCAATTCCTTTATTCTCACAAGGGCCCTATCTGGTATATTCTACATCACATCTGATGCAGTCCTTTAGAGAAGGTTTGTGGAAACAGAAAATGACAGAAACGCAGTCCCTTTGCCTTATCTGCTGCCTTGCTCACTAATTCGTGATCCCATTCTTATCTGTTGGGGCTTCCATCTCTCCCAGGGGAGATATGAAATTAGTGGGAGAAGAAGGGGGGAACTGAGCTTGTTCTCAGGCATAAAGAGATCAGAACAGTTTTGTGCTTTCTGCCAATTTCTTCCTCAATATTCAGATCTTTCCAGGAAACATAGAATTTCCAGAGTATCTCATGGCAAGTTTTTGGTCAACATTCTATGGCTTTTACTGTTCAGGAGGTTTGGCTGCAAAATGAACGTGTGGTGTTTTTTTTTTTTTTTTTTTTTTTTTTTTTTTTTNTTTTTTTTTTTTTTTCTCCTGGGATGTTCTTTTGTTTTCTTCAAGCAGTTGCTGAAGCAAGGCCTGCATGCTTTTTAGTTTTTAATGCTAAAGCTACCAAAAGAGAAAAGAAAACCCTAAAAATGATCCAACCTTTTTTTTCACTTTGCATTGAGCGATTTTTCTAACTCTCTAGTTTTCACTACGAACAAATACTACCTACCACAAGTGCTGAAATGCCGGTAGAGATCCTAGAGATCTCTTCTCCAATTCGACTCTTCTCTGCAGAAGACATTTTTAATTTGAGTGTTTTCCAAAACATTGGATAACCTCAGAGAAAGGCTGTTTGGGTTTGGCACATAATCAAGAGCAAATTGTCTTGTAGGTCAGTGTTTGCCTTTGTCCTCTGCAATTCTCCCAGCTGAGGAAGTACAGTACATGCTAATAACTATTTATGTTCATTATGACTTGCAAATGTCACAGAAGGACACAAGCAAGTGACATATGGGAAAACAGGACTCTAGAACTCTGCTGCCCTAGCAGACTTAAAATCATAAAAATACTATCCATAAATAACAAAGGATATATTTTGTATGGAGAACAGATTTCTTGCAGACCTAAACACTTCTCATTATTAAACTTAGAATTCCACAAGCCCTTAATCCCAAAGTGTGCTGTCTTCAATCACAGTACTTACAGGTAATGTAAAAACCTGCTGGCACAAACCATCGCCTCTGGCTCAAATGGCTCAACAGTCATTTGCACAAGCCATCAGCAAAAGTGCAGTGGAATAATAATATAGAATATGAGAAAGTCTGCTAGGACTTACAAAAATTTAGAATATAGAAAAAATATAGAAATATAGAAAAGGAGGTGCAAGCACTGACATTTTTATGGGGCTGCTCTGAAAGTAATGTCTGGTAATTAAGTGATTATGTTGGCCCACGATCTCAGAGGCAGATGTTGGTGGTATGGCAGTAGAGGTTGAACCTTCCCGCCAGTATCCCATTCCATGTTGTTGCTGTGTGACAGATGGCAGCAGAGGGGCACTCTGTGGCGTCTGACATGGAAGTGTGGATGAAGCAAAGGGGTGGAATTGAATTCCTCTGAGAGGAAAAAACGGCACCTATTGGCATTCATTGATTCTTGCTGAACGTTTATGGAGACCAAACAGCAGATGTGAGCACAGCGAGGGGTGGGTGGTGCATTTGAGCAGTGGTGATGACGACAGTGGGTCACCTCCACTGGTGCAGATTTTTACAAGCATGGCATGCAGACTCTCATTCATTGCTGGTGAAAATGTATAGCTAATGGTTGTGACTATGTTGAAAAGTGGTGTTTTGTAGCTGAGAATGTGCTCTATCAAATAGTGTTATTGTGTGCTCTTTGTAGCTGTTTCTACGGAAATAAATATGAGGCATTACTTTCAGTGAAACCTACACTCTCAAACAGACCTTCTTTCCCTGTCAATTTGGTAGTAATTCAAGTTTTGAATAATATACTGCAAAGACTGTGACTTGTTTCAGACATTTTCTCAACGGTCCTAACCCAGACTAGGGGCTTTGGCCATTGGCTAGTTGTTGATTCTCATTTACTCCACAGGCGTTTTTCAGAGTTCTGGCAGCACAAAACAGTCCTGAAGTGTTTGTAAAATATGGTTTAATTTGCATTGTAGCAACTAAGAAATGAATCCCAAAGTCTTTAATGCCGAGGTTGATATGAATGTAAATGTAGTGGACCGGCAGCTTGTTCATAACAGCCCCCATACTTTCTCTTTGTGTCACAAGAGAAAGCAATCATTCAACAAAAAACACTTTTATCTTAGAACCACACCATATCTTTCTTTAGAGAGAAAAAAACATAAATCCAGTGTAATTTGCTGTCTGCTTTTTCTTATAGATTTTACGTATGGCAATATGTCTTCCTATTACTCTTATTAACATATAGAATAGTTCAACAAAAAAACTAATTCCAGTGATGAATCTCTGATTTGCTCTAAAACTCAAGTGTTAATTCCAGCACTGGTCCGTCAGCTGTATTGCTCTATCACTTATGAATGTGCAGCAAGTATGTCTGGGGATACTGAACTCTTCCCAGATGCATATTTCTAGGTGAGATGAGGAAGACAGGGGTTGGTCTGACACAAACAGAAACCTTCAGACTTTGTATTAAGGATTTGGCAAAGCATATCAATGGTTTTATTGGAAATAAATACACAAAAGATGTATTTGAAAAATTCCCAATATCACATATCCATCTCACATCTTGTATCCTATTTAAGCTCTGATTCAACAATGGCAAATGAAACTGGATAAAACACTTCTTACTAGCTTTGTAGTTTCAAGCAGATTATTTAATTTACGTTAGTAGCATTTTATCATAGAAAAACTTAAGGGAACAGAGCAAAAATCAGGGACTACCAAATACTCAGTGGAAGTTAACACCACATAAAGAACTGACCTAAAGATTTTATTATTGTCCTAAGGACATTTTTTTTCCAGCTCCCTTTTAAAAATTAATTCCTCAATCTAGGCAAAGTTATTGTAAAAATAAATGCAAAGTGGTATTTAAAGTTTGTAAAGCTTGTGCATTTGAAGTACGCAAATAAATTAGCTTTGTCAGTACCTCAGGATGCTTGGAAATTTAGTTATAAAGGAAAGTTGATACCTAATCTGCAATGGAAAAATATAAGATCATGAATTGGAGTTAATGGGCTCCAGCAAATCGTTACATTAATGCTATTGTGTGAATACTTCACCTTAGCACCAGACCAAAGAAAACCCATTTCAAGCTGAAAAACGTACGCTTTAAACCCTTCAACTTTAAGAATACACTGTTGCAAGTCACATACTATAAAATCAGATATTAAGCGTAAGTCAGATATTAAGCATATCTGACTTTTGTTTTCAGTATAGACATGAAACTTGAATGAAACACTTGCAAAAATGTTAGTCTTAAGAATTTAATACAGAAATTTTCAGGACTAACAGACCTTCATAGATTTGCATGTTTGGGTAGCAGTTTCAAAAATAATTGAAGAGAACACATGCTTCCTTGAAGAGCCTTGGAACATGGGTCTGCATGTACATGTGCAGCTCATGAGGAAACACACAATAGAAAAGCATCTCCTTGGATGATGCATGCATCTTTTGGGCTTGTAATTCCTCTAGGAGATGCTGAATGCATGGCTTCCTCTGTAGCAGGACGATTTTGAAAAGACTGGCGGTAGGAAAGGCAGCATTGCCATTTAGTAAATTTACCTGAAGAAGACTGCCAAATAGCCGTAAAAGAGACTTAAAGAATTCACTGTTTCTTACTTCTAGTAGAAATAGAGGAGTTTCTTCACACTGCTGCAGAAAGGGGGAATATTCCCCAGCAGTGGGGAGGTGGGCAGCAAGAACACATGACATTTCCTAGAATCACCTCAGCTGATTGTTTGTGCAATTTATGCCAGGGCTTTTCAGAGAGAAATAACATGCCCGCGCAGGTTAAAGAAGCTGAAAGCAATAGAAACAGGAAGGGATTTTTTTTATAGTTGAAAATGTTAATGACCTTTCCCACTTGAAACTGGAGACAGAGAGAGGTGGATGGAAAAGGAGCAGGACAAAGGGCAACAAACACAAACTGGAACATGGAAGTTCCATCCAAACATGATAAAAAATTTGATGNACCCCTACGATTCTGTGATTTTTCGAAAAGTATTCCCTGACACGTTTAAACATGGTTTCAAAAACAGCAGGACCAGAGGCACCTAGGCCATCTGAATTCTCACTGCAACTGGGCATTTGAGTTTTGCATGTTCTGAAAATTCATTTTGAGAGTTTCCTTCTGGGTTTAAGCTCATGTTTGCCTATACCCCATGCAAATGCCAACCCATTTTACAACTGAGTCAATGCACTTCCTATGAGTGGTGAATTTCTACTCTGACTCGTGAAAGAGACACTAGAAAGTGAGTGAGTTTTATCTTCAGCAGTGCAGCAGGGCTTTCATCATGTGGTTCACTTACTAGCCTGACACCAGCATTTAAGAGCTGCTGCAGTTACTTTTTATCCTATACGTGTGATGTCGTTTCCTACAGTTTTGCTGTGAATGACAGAGAAAGACATTACTCAGGTTTTGCCTTCAACTCTCAGAAGTTCAAAGGAGTAAATAAAAAATAATCAAAAGAAAAGAAAAAAGGAAAACCTCAAGCAAATCCAATTACTCTTTTCTTCCACCCAAATAGCCTTGCTGGTATTTGGATTGGAGAAAACTCTCCTTAGAGATCATTATCAATTTCTTCCCACCATCAGCACAGCACCAGGATTTCTCTTCCCGTTGCACAGCTTAAGCTTTCGGTACCTTCCATGCAGCCAGATCAGAAGCACCCTCCATCCTCTTGCAAACGCTCGAGTCATTAGAGAGGAACTGACAACGCAGTAGGCAGTTTCCCAGAGAAGCCAAGAGTGGGAATCACTGGGAGAGTTTGCAGTGGGGAGGCAGCCACTGGTTGCTGTGAGCACCCTGGGCTGAGAGCAGCTGCACTGCAGTGGCTGCAGGGCAAGGCGGAGCAAGGCAGTGGTAGAGGCGGCTCAGCAGGTCACAGGTGGGAACCTGGGCCCTGTGTGTGGGACAGAGGCATGGTCACTATGCGGTGACGCCCACTATGAGGCCCACTTCATGTACTGCTGGCTACCAAGTCAAGTCAAGGCTAAGCTTTGTGCAAGTTAGAATGGTCCATACCAGTAGGTTGTATCATAGTATTGACCCTGGTTTAGGAAGATGTTATTACCCTTTGACTCACTCAAACATCAAAGCAAGTGCTTAACTCCAATTCTGGGAGTAAATACTACTAAAATACTGTTTAGGACTCAGAAGAGTTACCAGAAGCAGTCCCATTTAAAGCCAGACTAAACTTTGAGCAGTAATATACACAGTTTTTAATAATACAAGTAATGAGACCTAGCGGAAGAATAGGAACTGAGCCTGGCAGGGTGTGCCTGTGAAGCTAGGTTATATGACCTAAACAAGAGCAATCATAAACATAGACAACATGTAGCAAGTTTTTCTAGCTCACTTGTTTACATATACCACACTTTTGTCAGTATCCTACTCCCATTCTAAAATGTCAATCTGGGTGCTCCAATAGGAAGCACTTGATTTTCAGGAGGTGCTGAACCTGATTCATTCAAACGCACTTTCTTCCAGGCGTCTGTACCATGGGGGACTTCAACTTTGGAAATATTGACCCTGTTCTTGTAACTTCATTATACAAATGGGTTGAAATACAAACTGTAGCAGGGAAGCTCTGTGATCAGGAGGTGTGAGTGCATGCCAGCAACACAGATTCAGAAACTCAGATTTAGTCTTCCAAAATGATACAGCTGGCCCATGTTCTTCAAGTAACAGATGTTTGTCTTGACTATCACAACACATGTAGAAACTGAGCTCTTAGTAGGAGAGGGGAGGCTTCAAAATTTTAAAGAAAGCAAAGACCAAGGCCTAATTAAAACTATCTTGACATTGGAGAAATGAAAGAAAGAAACTGGGTATCTATATTGTAAATATTCTAGATTCCTTTCTGGAAGAAGGAAAAGGCTGGAAAGGGGCTCTTCAGTATATATATATGCAAGAATCTGAAAGCTTTCACTTGGTTAGTTATTGGCATGAGACCGCAAATTACAAAATTCTTCAATTAGTCAAATTAGCAAATACTAAAATTCAGAAATACATACGGTATTTTAGATCCAAAGTCTTGCTGAAACGAAAGGAATTTAGTCCTTAACTCAGTTAAGGTTTACAAGGTAGGGCTCTCTGTAGAGCTGCAAATTAATCTTGCAGACAGGTAGCTCTGGCACTGTCCCAGCTCCTGTTAAAACTGTGCTGTCTTTCCTGAGAGGTCCAGAAATCCATGCAGTTTCAGGAAGTTTCCTTCTGAGAATACTTACTGCAGTTACAAATGTCCCAACTTCCTAGACCCTACTGAAAGAATAGCACCTCCTAAAAACATTCTGCCGATAATGAAGCCTCTAAAAGGTGATTTAGCTCTAAAGTATGGTTTCAACATTCACAGTTTTTACTATCTCTTTCTATGTGTCCCAGTACGCACAGTTCCACGTATAAAACAAATGGTGCATCCTTCTTCCTAAAGCTCCCTATCTGTGGACTTGCTTTCATTATGAAATTTTGTTGCATCGAAATGTGACATAACGATGACCATAACTGACCTGTCACTATAGCTGAGAGCAAATCATATTCAGCTTGGCAGGTAATTGTGATTAAACCTTGTTCCCATTTTGTAATATGGACAAGACCTGACTTCGAAGGGTCCAAACAATCAGACCTTCATTTTCAAAGGTACAGACATTTTGTCGATATTAGACAATAATAGGGAGATAAAAACTTTAAAAGTCAAAGGAATTAATGTGATGAATGTGCTGCAGATTGTAGTTTAATCTTTGAGAAACAGTTGTCTGTAGCATTCTTACAGAGGCACATGAGAGATTTCTAATGTAACCAAGAGGAAAGGAAGGTTCAGCTTCTGTTCAGAGAACCATCCTGTAGCTTTAAAATCACTGTTGGAACAAAACATTGTTTTCAAGCTGCTGTCTGCCAAAATACATAACGTGTCCTATTGTCTGCAACAGCATGTGCTATTCATTCACAGATCAAAGCAGGTATTCAAAACTGGACACACGTGAGTAGAGTAGAATTGTCACATGCCTATTATAAGCAGTATCTTCTTCACAAGAATGGAACAGGACCTGAATATGGCCCAGGAAAGAGTTTCTGTATTTCAAGATCAGAGCATTTTATTCTTTTGGAGGCTTTTTATTGGTGCTTGTTTTCTGTGCAACACAACATTCTCAGGCATGGCTCAGAAGGCAGCACTGTAACATGCAAGCATGATTGCATCTAGGCCTACCTGGGTTCACTAGATACTGATCCTATCTTCTGGGAATATGCAAGAAAAGAAGGACTTCTCTCTTTTAAATCTGCATTATGAATTATACAATCCCTAGTCAGTTGTGTGTGCTGCTTTGTTTCCTGTAGGGAAGAGGATATAAAAAGGGCAGATAAGAAACCTAACTAGAAGGGTAGGCCTCTTAAAAGTATTCATTGTCTGGGGAAAGAGGGAGGAAGGAACTCACCTGACCCTGACCACTCAAGCTTTTAATGCTTAAAAAGACTTTCAAAGCCTTCTGAGGAAGATTTACAGCTGTGAAAGAAGGCTGGAATTACAGGGAGGCAGGGGAATACAACTCGCCTTTGCTTCTTCAACAGCCCAAAAGCACCCTAGTCACTTCTACATTTTTAGAAATGTAAATGTGTTGTTTTGGGAACTGATTGATCAACAGAATCAGAGTTTCCTGCCTTTCCACCCTCACACAGTCCCTCTTTCCAAATTCCCATCCTTTCCCTTGGATTGGCAGCCAGAAGCAGCCCCTCTCCCGCCTCCTGCCCTCCCGTCACAAGGGGCCTGTGGCTGCAGGTTAAGTTCCTAAAAGCCCTTTGCTTTCTGATAAAGCTCTCTGCAGGCAAGTCACAGTCCCCAGCCTCCTGGATGCCTCCTCACTGAAATACAGTGATGTTATTACTGCTCTAACCCCACAAACTCCAGATAGGGTTAGAGAACCCCTGTGCTGCACACTAAATTCACGCCTACATCTTGTATGATATTATTATTGTGCTAATATGTCCAAACAGCAATAAAAGCCAACACTGATATCCACTTCCAGACAGTGACAGAATTACTCTTGTCACAGTGGGTTTTCCTTGAAGGCTCTGGAGCAGGTCTGACCTTCTGCTCAGACCTCCAAGAGAAGTTGTTTTTATCAAAGATTACTTGAATAACAGGGAACGTACAAACAAAGTTCCTTGAAATCTTGGCATCTAAGGGCTCTGCTTTAGTTTTAATAGCTACACATACAGGACTGTTCTGGTGGCAAAAGCAGGTGCTTTTTTATTTGTACTATACTTGAACAATTTCAGGGTCTTTGGGGTTTTAGTGCCTCAGGGTACAAACTAATGATTCAGTGCCTCAGAGGATGCATCTCTAAGAGTTTGTTCCAGTCAGAGATGCCACAAAACCAGAATAAAGTTTTATTTTTTACACTTCTTTTCACACATCAAGGAAATAGTTAGAGGCTGGGGCAGCTTTTGCCAAGTGCAACTCCCAGAAAGGCCCCGTGCTATTTATCTCCAAAGCGCAAGATGTGTCAGATATCATGCTTAACTTCTCCAGCAAGTCCCAGACTCTCTTACTGTGCTCCTGCCTACAGAGATGTTTGGGAGTGCTGGGCTCACTCAAGCCTTCTTGGAGCTCTTTACTGAAGATACAAAAAATCATGACAAGCTATAGGAATGTGATCTCTTTACTTTCATTCTCTCTTGGCTATGACGTGGTAGAACAGTAGAAAACTCCTGAAATGCAGGAACTGTGGGTCTACATTTTGCAGATCACTTCTATGGTTAAGATATCAAAACTTCAGGTATGACTGCGTTCTCAAAATTCGGAAAAAAAATGTACAAATTTATTTGCAAGCATTACAACTAGGCTATTCCTGAATTATTTTATTCATTTCTTCCTTACAATCAGTAAGAAGACAATAAGATTGTCAGTATTGTTTAAAAAAAATCATCTGTAGAATGCAAAAATAAAAAAAAGATAAAAAAAAAAGATCTGTCTTGTAAAATATCGGCACTTCTGAGACTTTGAAAGAGAATTAGCCACTATTTATATCAAACCAACCCAGGAACAAAGCTGTATGTTCTTGTAGCAATTATGCTAATAAACACCCTGATCCCAGGTTCATGTTAGTGAACAAATCAAGTAGCAGAGAGCATGTTAATGATCAAACTCCAGAAGGAACAGGCAAAAGGGAATCAATAGTTACAAAGGGATTGGTGTGCAGTGGAAATCGACCATTTTTCAAACTTGTTTTGGGGGTCTAACAAAATAGCGGAGGCAAAAATAACTACTAGGAAATTTCATATACTTAGGAAAAAAAATGTATCTATGAAACTCCCATGGTTCTTGTTCCCCTCTGTCTGTTACAAGCTATTGGAGGACTGTGACAGCATTTAGGAGTTTAATGTCCATGGAATAGAAAGTTGTCAGGTTGATGGGCTCCTGCTGCTAGATAAGTGCCCATGATTAATGATGTCGACACTATCTCCTTTGCCTCACTGGAGAGTCAGTAGTGACGCTTGCTCACTGTACAGTGGAGGACACCAAAAGCTATCATCCACCAGGGGTAAATATACTGTGAGATTGTGACAAGGATCACAGACAAATACTGCCTGCCTTGCAGCTCAAGAGTGCATTTGTCACATGGTGATGATAACTTTGACTGACCTCTGGCCTTACCCACACATTCCCATGCACACCTGACGATTCATGACATGGTCGCTTGCTCCCCACACTGGGACCTGCACCAACTGCTCTAAGTGTGCCTCCTCACTCTCACTGTGCAAGGATCTTAGTTTGCACTTTGATCTGATGGAACAAAAAAGACTAGCTTCAAAAGCTTGCTTTTGAATAGAAAGGAACATTTTTTTTGGCGTAACAAAGACCTTTCACTTTCATTTGCCTCAAAAGAATTTTGTGTGAAAAAAATATAGTCATTTATTTTCTCATAGATGATACAGATGCTACAAATAACAAAAATGAAAACAAGAAGCTAACTTCAAGCAGCCATCTCAACACAGAGGTGGAATGAAGGGTTCAAATTATTCTTATACTTGGTACCCTTAAGGCCTGGAGAAGTAGAAAATGAGTCAAGGATGCTGGAAACCCAGATTAGCTGAGGTCTTAAGGAGGATTTGAGTTTATGAATCCATTTGCAAAAGACCATTCTAACTCATGTACCACAAAATATTCAAACTGCTGCTGGCATTTTCTCTTCAAGCTGTTCAACACTATGGGGAGATTTAAGAAATATTTGTCTAATGAGAAGAGAAATGAAAAACATACTTTCCCTTTATAATCTGGCAGTCTGGTAATTTCGAGATTTAGGAGGAGACCTGAACAAAAAAACGGTATCTACATGAAGGAATTAGACTCTATAAAGCTATCAAGAAAAGATGTAAACAAACACATTATCAAATTTTCTGGTTATTTCTCTAAAGCTAGAAGAGGAGCACATCATATAACATAATCATCATACAAGAGAGAATAACATCACTGTTCTCTAGCTCTCAACCACAGAATTTTTCAAAAGCCAAATTCTTTTGGCAAGGGCAACGTGAATTCTCCAAATGGGATGAGTCATCCCAAAATCATAATTTCAGCAAATAAAATATTGTTAAAAAGAAAAAAACCCAGATCACCTACTTCTCAGTCTTAATAGCAGTATATTTCGTTTTTTGAGATATTTAAATCAAAGTACTTTTACACAAAACATTCCTAGAATTTTAAAAGAAGTACATATGAGTGTGTACAGTATTCCCACATAAAGTTGAGCTAACTCTCATCACAGAAGTTTTTTAATCTGTCAGATAAGACAACTATCTCTCTTAGAAAATTTTAAAGCTCCGTTGTACTGTTCACCGTTTAATAAATAAATGAGGAAAAGGAAAAAAGAAAAAAGAAATGAAAAAGAAAAATATTCCTGTACATAAAAACAATGTAAGCCTGGCAGGCTAGATGGTGTGATTTCCTTTTCTTCCAGAAAAGACTTTTCTTTTCTGCAGGTCATAGTTTTCTGTAGATAGCTGATAATTTACCTTGGACACTTACCATTACAAGAGCCAGGATTTCCTTAAGATCTGTAGAAATACTAATGAAGTCTGACATGTTTACAGGCAAACAGCTCTCTTGATACTTGCAGCTCATATCAAAGGGCTGGTCAGTGTTTCCTTCAGTTTGTTTGGAGCAGCTTTTTCATTCAATAAGCAGAAACTGGACATCTTGAAAACCTAAGAATGTCACGACTGATTATGCAATCATAATGGGAGCGTTATTTTTCTTCTTAATTACTTTCTTCATTGTTTTTACTTGTTTGTAAGATTTGTAATATGTGCCTTAAATATAAAAAAATAAGCAAACTCCCATTGCTTTTTAAAACTAAAGAAAAAGATCATTTTAGATTACTGGTAAAACAAATGAAAAGAATTGATTGATGAGGATGAAGTAATTTGAAATGATTTTGCTTAAATTTACTATTATAAATTAGGCGGGATTTTGATCCCACTGTGGTTTAAAACTGGATTAATTCCTCCAAGTTAATTTGGCTATATAGAGACATAACTGAGTTCAAAACTGCTTCTTGACTGTGTTGAGAGAGAATAATGGATGAGTCAGTATTAAGTTTGTTTTTTCCATGTCTGAGTTTTTTTTGATGGCCTGTAATGATGAGACACAACTGTGCCACTATTATCCTTCATAATGAAAGTTTATCTTGAGATTTGAAATGGGCTTTACAATTTTCAGATCTTCCCCTTCAATATTTCCAGATAGTTTCTCTGCAAAGATACGCATACCACAGCTATGGTGAGGGAAAGCAATAAGATACAGTTCCTGCTGAGATGCAGACAAAGCCACCTCATGCATTTTTTTTTACTTTTATTTTTCACTTCTGCCTTCATGCAACTCATATATAGAAAAGGATATCCTGTTTTCTGGAAAAGCTTTTCTTTGTTGCTTTGTTATTGTTATCCTTTCTTAAGTGGAGGACCTTCTTGTGGGTTTAAGAGGACCGGATGATGTCACTGAGCTCAATCAAGATCACGTATGAACCTGGTTTTGGATATTTGCAAGGCATGGCATCTATCCTTCTTAAAACTCAGGCTTTCAAATGGATTCAAGAAAAAATAAACTAATTAAGGATCTAAAACTGAACCAGTTGGCCTTCTCCAGGCAACTCCAGCCTACCTGCAGGAGGACTACGAAGGTACTTGTAACAAATGACAGAAGGAAAATGGCAATAGAAGGGTATATGATACTAAAAGCAGTACATCGAGGATAACATCATGACAGCTATAAGGCTTTCATGGTGCCATAAATCTTGTTCACTACAGCTTGTACAATAAACAGCCTGTTCAATGACAAGGAAAATTTCCACAACGTATATTTTCTTACCAAAGATAAGCAGATTCCCGAATAACAGAATTTGTTTTTATGCTTGATTTTATTTTGAAAATGTAGTAAACTCAGTGATACCAGATCACAGAAATAAAAGTTCCTTTTTCCTTATCCCCATAAAATGCTTCATTTTGCTGTATAACAAACACAATTAATGCAAAACACACACAAAAGAAAAAAGATAAAAAGGAGTATCTTGTTAGCTGAATCTGACTTGTTCAGAGATCCAGCAAATATCTTAATTTTTCGTGCCATCCATACATTAATTATTCATAAGCAAAATGAGTAACTAGAGAAAAGTCTTCCTTATTGCAAAAATGGAGACATTTAATCAGAAGATAATCATCAATCTTTTAAAGAATGTTCATTGTTTGGTTATGATCTCATTCTGATGTTGCTAGAAAAATCACAGTCACTTTCATGTTTTCATGATTTTATTCACTAGTTGTAAGTTTTCAGACATATTATCCTATTGCACGTATGGTTATTTAAACACCTCCTCCCTCTCCAACTAAGAGAGACGCTACTTGCCACAAAATTAATTTGAAAGACATGCTTTGCACATATGAACCTATTTTAATGCCAGACATAGCGTAAACCTTTATTAGTGACTAGAGGTCAGAAAGGTAATGACATAGTCAAGGTGGAAGGCAGGAATGCTTGTTCACCTTGAATTTATTTCAGATGTAGTCATTTTTCCCATGTCTGAATCTGTCTTTTCATCTTTCAAATTCATGAATGAAACCTAGAATTAGTGCACATGAATAATTTGATGTAACCACATATAATACGTGATAGCAAAGGCCAGAAAGAAAGAATAAAATGGCATGAATACACCTGTCTGACTTCAAATGTCATGTATTCCACTGGTCTGATAAAATGTAGTGTGATGTTCTATAGTGGTGTGCTCCTATATAATTTCATCTAGCTTCTTAACCGCAAAGAATGCAGAAAATCAAGGAACTGCTCATGCTTTCTCATATTTTGTGTGAGAGACATTTCATTTACTTTTAGTCATTTTCAATGCTTTAAAGATTGACATCCTACATTTTAATAAACTGTTACCATGATGTGTGGTAATTATTTTTTCTTTAATATCTCCTGTGATACTCCTGCTCTCAGGTTTAAGATGGCTGACAAAAGGCTGCAAAGTTACATCCCTGTAGGAGGCATGTGGCTCTCCACTGCCACCAGTCTCCCGTGGCACTTTAATCTTTGGGTACCATTGGAAATCTCTCTGCTCCGAATGCTAGGTGGGAAATTAGTTTCTGAATTGACAGTTTTTGTCAATTCAATTTTGAAATACATAACTAAAGCTCCTGAGATATGATTTTATAAATTACCTGAAAAAAATACTCTGTAAACTTCCTGGATGAAAGAAACCCCTAGGCAGGAAGAAGTCTAGAACTGAGCAGGATGATGGCTCCTCCACTACTCAGGTTGAAGTCGATATACTCCATCTACTTGCATTTATTTTCTGTTGCAAACTCAGTTTACTCCATATGGCAACCTGCTGGACATATTGGCCCAGCATCGGCATTTCAAAACGGATGCTGAAAACCATTGGAAACCATTCAAAAGGGAGATAATAGAATGATCTGAAGCAAGCATTAGAGGTATATAGAGAGGTAGAATTTAGAAACTAAAATTTGGATAATTCTGACTAAGAAAATGTAGAGCTTTTAAACTTACAAGGTAATAAACAGTTCTATTGATTTACCTGGGAATGTGGTATGTGTTCAGGTATCCAAAGCCAACAAATCAATATTTGGTGTCTCACTATGAGATCTCTAACAGATTAAATTGAACTTAATACACTAATTAGTGACATTTAATAAAAGAAACACAAAATGTAGCACCATGAAGCCCCTCTGGATATGAATTTATGAATGTATATCACTCTTTAAACTGTCTGAAAGCTATGTCCATACATTGTCTATTCCGATATTCACACAAGAAACCACAATGTCTTTGTGTATCACCAGGTGCCTAGCTGAGCTGGTGCCCAGCCTCCAGGCACAACTGCAATACAAAACAAGTAACAGATGCTGATGATCACTCCTGAGATTTGTTTTCACCAGAAAATCAAGAAGTCCCAGAGGAGTTCCTCTAATGAATATTATTGAAAGCACAACATTCAGTGTAGAGAGAGAGAGAGAGAGAAAATTCATTTAATAGGGTATCATCAGCTACTCTTATTTTAAAAAGATCTGCTGCAGCATCCCCACCACGTTCTCACACTTTCCCCAAGACTCCCAGGCAACCAGAATCCCAGAGAATTTATTGCATCTCACAATACTCACTTGATTTCAAAGTTTAAAAATTCACTGTTTAAGAAATCAGCAATCCATAGCCATGTTGTTATAACGTGTTTCATGAGTGCTCCAGGTCCATATGAGCACAATGTAAGATTGCTTAAATTACTTTTTCACAATGGGTGAAAAGAAAGTAAGTTTTTGTGTGGCTACTTCAGGGTAAATATGTGAATAAATCCATACAGTTTTGGGGTTTTGAAGACACCTGTGAGAATTTAGCATCTCAACTTTATATAATTTCTGCAGTCACTCCTTCGAAAATCCCACTTGTATACATTGAAAAACTCATATCCTAAATACTCATGGCAATAAGAACACTTTACATTTTCTACAATTATTTTATGTTCGTATTTGAATGGAAAGGGATGAGGAAATCTGCCTTAAAGAGAAAACATACCACGTTGGATGCACGCAGACTTCCATAACAACACTTACGCATTCAAATACTGAAAATATTTGAGATCTTATCAAAGTGCTTGGAAACCAATCTCGCTTAAAACATTTGGATAAATATTTTGTTTATCTCATGGAAGATCGTGCCTTAAGGAATAGAAATCATGAAGCATCAATAATCTGAAGGTTATTTGTGAAACCTAGTCACATTTATGTTTATGTTTTTTTCCTCTGTCAATTGATACAGGGATGTTATGGAGCATTTCAAGTCTGCAGATAATTGAAGGGAAATACCCACAATAATGAAATCACTGTTGGATCAAGATCCGATTGGTGACAAATCAATTTATTTATGATACTTTCTTTGTCATACTGAGCCATTTTATTGTGCAGAGGAAACCTCTCAAATTAATAAAATGATTGAATCCATGAAGTCCCATGTATCAAATTGCACATTATAGAAAAAAGTATGAATCATTGAAGGAATAAAACTGATAAATGCTGGCAGGAGATTGTCTGGGAGAAGAATATTGCTTTTAAGAGGAATATGCTATAATAGTAATGCATCATGATACATATATATGCTTATGACATCAGCATGTATACATCTATAGTTACATATACGTATAGATATATCTATAAATATATGTACATATTGATGTCATGAACATTTATTATCTGTTTGGTATTGAGTAGTTCTGCAAGCAGGTACTAATTGTATGCTATAGAGAAAGAACATAGTGAATTCCAAACAGAAGAATCACAATGTTATCTAATAACACATTTGTGGGGATTTTGCTTTATCAGTGAAATATGATTTAATATGTGGAAATAAAGATTTCATTAGGCTCCTTCCAACAAGATTTATCTTAACTGTGATTTCACAAAATTGCTAAACTTGCCTACAAAAGAAAGAGATTAGAGAGTTTTTAAGATTATGTAATAATATATTAATTCATTTCCCCCTCTCAGTCTGTATACATTTGCAAAAGACTCAGGCATGCTGCATGGTATACTTTGAGAGGTTGTAACAAAGCTGTGACACCAACTGCCTCCTTGAAGGCACTTTACAGACAAGCCTGGCAAATACACAATACAAAAAGCTTTAAAGCAATGACCTTTGCAATCATGGTCTCTCTTTAGTGATACCACCACTAAGATACAGTTATCTGATGATGGTGAGATAAATTTTATCAGTTTATTCATTTATTTTTCAGATGGTGCAAGGCAAGATGGCGCAAACCAGGCTAGGATGAAAAGCTGAAAGAAATGACCTGTCTTGAGAAAACAGGTTTTTAAATTACTGAAAGACTGAAATTACCTAGCCGGCGGATCAAGATCAACATTTAAGTAACTGCAACTGCTTGTTAGAAATGTCTTTGCAGTTTGGAGGTTTTCAAAGGGCACAAGACAATAACCAGTTAGTATTTTTAGAACACCTTTTGGACTTTAAACAAACAAAACCAAATATAAAATAGAGAAAGAAAGGGAAATAGAAAAAAAAAATCTCTAAGTTCTTTAGCTTCAGTAACTACACCAGATTTTGAATTCCTCCCTCCCCCCCCCCCCCCCGCCCCCCGCCCAC
>WBMW01005513.1:456082-590074 GCA_013396635.1 Penelope pileata | reverse complement strand
AATTCTTATTTTAACTGGTGGATGGATGGGTGGACAAACAGAACAAGGGGAGTAAGGAATTTTAGAGCTCAGTATTAATTCTGACTGAGCTTCACAGTTGAATAACTGATGAAACCTACAGAAACTTGTTCAACTTACAAAAATTGAGTTGGATGTCTCTTGGAAAATATTCATAGTTGTTTTCTGTAGTGTTCAGATAGCTCTACTTGGATGGTTTGCTCAGCAAGCCTCCCAATACCAGATTCACCGGCAGGGTGGATGGATGCTGCTGGCCCAGCCTGAGTGTTGACTCAGAGGAAAAAGAACCGTGAGAAATGGCTGCTGAGCCCACGGCCACTCTCTTACAGGTCTTTTTGAAGCCTTGTGCAAAGGAGGCCTAGAGCATTCAAAAAGAATGAGAGTCTTCTACCCTAGTCTCCTCTGAGGCTTAAGGAATCCTCACTAAAGCGATTGCCCTGTCTGTTGGACCTGCACCCATGAATCTGTCAACAGAAATGGGATTTACCCAGTCAGTTGCCTTCCAGCTTCTGTACAAACCCTTGTTATGTAGAGACAGAGAACTAGATGGCAGGGATTCATACACTTGTTAGAGACTTTTCATGATCCCTTTTGGATCAGGCACTCTTACATTACTTGTCATGTCATGGGTTTTCCTTTTAAGTACTTTTTGAAACTATCATGTCCTGTTTGACACTGATATATCCCTAACTTGATGCATATAAGATAAGCAGATAGCAAGTGCAGTATTCTTACCATATGCATAAAAATTCCTAGTTCTGTCAAAAAGAACAAAGACAGCACAGGAATAGGCCATGAACATTTTCTTTCCACAAATTGCAAAGACTTGCTAGAGATTCAGTAGTGCCACATTAAGAAAACCATCAGTAGTTTCACAGTGACCAAATGATTACAATGTCAATCCAGCAGCCCTAAAACTGAAGCAATTAGAGCATCCTAGGCCACCTGTCTGATCTTGTTCAAACAAGATATATATTCACTAAATAAATGAACAGCTGAATAAATGATATGCCTTTACTTAGGCTCTTTTTTTCTCCCCCTCCCTCCCCTGACAATGGAGGCACAAAGAATATTTTTCCATGTGCTTGCTTCTAATGAGGCAGTAGTGGCAACTAATCAGATTTACAGGAATCTATAGGTGCATCTTTTACAAATTCCTCTTGCAAAACCAGTGAGTTAAAAGAATTAAGAGTAGGGGAGGCTTTACCTGCATCGTTTGTGGCAGTAATCTGAAAGGAGGTGACAAACAGGCATATAATGAGACACATGGCTTTATACTTGACAATCTCACACATGAAAAGAGTGTCAAGTGTATTTGACAGAATGAAATGAAACTAAAATGTTAGCATTAATTGCTACTCAGTGCTATATTACCAGCCCCACAATCCAAATCAATTATAAAGATTTGTACCAGTTGTGAGACAAAAAGAATTTTGGAAGCCTGTCAGCTCAAGGGTGTCATTACCTAATGCTGATATGACTGCTCTGGGCTCTGTTCAGAGCAGGGAGAGTCACAACCACCCACTCCCAGGTCTGCAACCAAAATGGCACAATTGGAATGTTTTAAGGGAACGTTGACAGGTATACAGCTAAACATCACAGCTCTGAACAAAAAGATGTACTTCCTGTATAGGGACATCAGATTGTTTAGAGTACGTTCCATCCACACCCCATCTAAATTCATTGAGAATTATTTGTGTGTGCTGCTTCAGCAGCCATCACCTTTGGTTATCAAAACTAAGACACTGATACAGTAAAAAATTATATACTTATTTTTTCATAACATTAGGTAGATTTTGGCACCTCGAAGAAGCAATTCTGTGAGAACTTATCCAAATTTGCTGCCTTGATGAATGAATTAATGGGTTAACTCAAAAGTAGTGATAGTGAAGAGTAACTGATGAAACCTTACAACACATTCCTGTTAGGAACCTTCAAGCTGCCTTCGATGTGGAAAAGAAAATCAATTTTAGGAGTCAGAAAATAGGGCTTTTGTTATTTCTTTCCCTTGGTGAGATGGAATAAATAGTAATAGATTTAATTAATGCATTTAGGTAACAAGAGGAATATTTATATTAAGCAACAGTAGACGTGGCTCTTTCCATGGGTCATGTCTCTGTGCCCACAGAAAGATATGCAAGACTCTACTCAGAAGACTGCTTTCCTTCAAAACAAAAAGCATCTTCCTTTTCAAGGGAATAAGTTTATCTAACTTGCAAATGTAGAAAGCACAAGACAGTCTAGGAAGTGTGACGAAACAGTAGTGTGGACAGCTGTTACTGTTTGTCAGTTACTGGCTTGATGCACTGCAAATCACCTAGTTTGAAACTGCAGCTGGAAACTGCACAGTGTTCAACACAAATAAATGGCTAAGGTGTGCAGTCTTTGCGTCCTTCTGAGCTTGCCTGCAACTACATCCAAGGGAGAAGGGAAAAGAGAGCCTATCACTAAAGCACATCTTTCTGAATTCCCATTGAGTTTTGCTTCTTCTTCCTATTTTTGTTTTTAGTACATATTAAAGCATTTGAGACTAGATATATCTTGTGAAACTACCGTATTTATCCCTGATCTTGTGAAACTATCTGTATCTATCCCTGATAAGTAACAAAGAGAAAAGATGTGTCAAAGGAGTGAAGTCCAACATAAAATGAAAATATCTGAAGGAGAGAGATTAATATTTTAGACATAGGTGGCGCCAGAAACAAAAAGTTTAGTTTTTGAAGTCAAAGCAATTATTTTTTTTTAAATGGAAAAAATGAGGATAATTTCTTTATGTTATTCTGTACTTTGAGTTTACAGAGAATTTAAAAATAAGGATGTTATTTAGATGGTATTGGGAAGGAAAACATGAAAGTCAGAGCTGAATGAAGTACCGTTTCACCCTATTTGATTCTTGCTATAGGAAACAGGCTCCTGATTTGCAGCGTGGGACTGCCCCCTCATGAATTGCAGCTTGCAATATTTTACAGATGTTGACACTATAATCTGGAAGACAGCAACAGTTCAGGAAAGATCACTGAGCAAGGATACAGTATCCTTGATATTCCACAGCACAGAAGTCTACTTCATCTCCCTTCATGGGTCTATATTATTGAGGTCAACAAGACTTAGAATTTTAAAATATTTTGGTCAGCCAAGGAGACATCACAAAAGTGAGAGAAAATGAAATAAAGAAAAACATAATTTATGCTTGGACCATATTCAGCAGAAAAAAAGGCACAAGCCCATCACATGGTCAAGCTAAGTTAATGTTTATGCATTTCCAGTGATTTTCCCTCCATATTTTGTTATAACAGTTGAGCCTCTTGTATCCAGGAACTCTGATTCTTCCTATCTGCTTGAAATCAGCACTAGCTACCAGCATTAGTATGGACACTGTCAACAGACAGAATTCATACCAAGATTTTTACCTGTTTTCACACACAGCATTGCTGAGTCCTTTACTGGAAGTTCTGTTTTTGCAGCTTGAGGCTGTGACTCATGGCTGATTCACTGGCTCACCGTCCACTAGCAGAGTTTTCCATTCTACTTCTGGGCATCATTCACACACAGCAGGTGACAGAACTTGGCAGAAGTCTATTCTGGGGATCAAATATTCCTATTCCAGGGGAGCCGCTGTGCTGGGACACCAGTGCTCCCACAGCCAGCACCGGGACATGGCTGCAGGCAGGAGCCTGCTCCCTGCGCCTGGAGCACAGCCCTGCCCTGGTCATCAGCGAGGGCTTCATTCTTTCTAGCAGCCATCTGCTTAAGACACATGCAATTCTGAATTTTATGTCTTCTTTGAAAAGATTAATCAAAATCAATGTGGAAGACGGGCTGGGAAAACAAGTGTAGCCAAGTAATTTCTTAAGCACGGTTATCTTTACACTGAAGAGAACACTGGGGAGTTACTAATCTTTACAAAACAAAGAGGAGCCTTGAGACACGCTGCTTCTCTCTGCAGCCCTTCAGCTGATATACGAGCCCAGAGCCTCATTGGTGCTTCAATGCAGACAGACTCCCTCCCTCTTGGATTCTCTGCTCTGGCTGGCTGTTTTTCTGGTGAGTCTGTGGGTCTGTATACAGCCCAGACAGCATCTCTTCTTAAATGCATTTTTTAAATCCTGTTTTGCCATACATTCAGCCTGCATGATTTGAATCCTGAGCCTGGGGAAGCAACCCAGTGGAGTAATTACTGAGTCATTCATAAGTGATGCATCAGGCCAGGCTGTCTCAGGAGGATCTGTATCTAGTAGCAGCTCTCCGCCTCTGTCCCTTCAGCCCCTGGCCCTCAAATCTAGCTAAGTTTTTGATTAAAAGATGCCCAAATGGCTCTTCAAAGAGGACCAAACAGAAGATTAAAAAAACAAAATCTAAAAAACAAAGCTGAGATTCAGTGCAATGAAATGAAAAACTACCAGGACTTGGGAGCCTTGCTCAGAGCACTGGCTGTCTGCTTCCGGCCATTAAAAGCATCCGTTCCCAGGAGTGTCGGTACCTCTCCTGATCTGCCATATTTCAGTGCAGCTCATGAAATTCTCCCTTCAAAAGCTGTCTGTTCTTATTTCAGCTGGACACAGTATTTATTTATCATAGGAAAGAAAATTCCTGCCCAAATCAACTGCTGCAGTGTACATGAACAGCATCTCCATTTGATTCCAAGGGGAAGGTATATTTCGGGAGAAGTTTTTGCCTATTTTACAAAGAGAGATTCTTTAAACTCTTTACTAAGAAAAATTTTGAAGTAAATCATTTCCATAAGCATGACCATCGCAAAGAGAACGTAACGTTTCGATCAGCTAAGTAACAAAACGTGTTGTAAAGATTTTGATGACGACATATAGAACAGTTTGAATTACGGATAATGTTGATGCACAATTTATTCAGCTACTTTTTCCTATCAATTCTGAATTAGTGGTTTTGTGAACAAACATGACTTTACTTCTTCAGACAATATTTCATTGTGGATTGAAGTACTGTTCAAATGCATGCAAAAATACTGTAATTGTCTCAAAGGGTCTTTTATCCTCCCCTCTTCCCCACCCCCCACTCCCCCCCCCCAAAAAACCCCAAAAACTCATGAAAAAAGAACCTGCTGATTTTTCATTACTTCTGTTCTTAGTATTCAACCAGTTTTGAGGACTAGTTCACATCTTCACTTCCCATAAACAAGAAACATAAAAGTAAAATTCAAGACTGCTGTCCTATCTCCCTATTGCTAGTTTTAAAATCTGAGTGTATTTCAGGATAGCGATGGTTAGAATAAGCACAGAACAAAACATTATTTTAATTCATCCTACTAACTATGTGCTTTAGAGAAATATGAAATCACATTGTCTTGCAACAACTGTAGTCTCTAGCATAAACTGTTGTTATAAAAAATAGCTTCTAGATTGTCATCATAAAAAAAGGAATTTAAAATCCACTGGAAAAAGCAAGTAATTTAAAGACCCTTTTGAAAAACAACAGCTACTCTGGGCAGATCAAAATTGTATTTATTATTGTAACCATGGAAACAATATAAATTCCCATCTGTTAAGGTATTCGTTTGCTGCCTACAAATGATGAATATACTGTATTCAGTAGGTGAATGAAATAGTTACGATTTCAATAAATAGCCAGATTTGTGATTTTGTTCTCTGTAAAACATGGTAGAGAGCTCCTGGGTATGATTTAAATCTCCATGAAATATGTGGAACGAAACCACAAACCCTGGGAAATTTGCCTGGTTCCAAAGCTTCGTGACAAACCGGAAACTCAGACTGCCTTTGTAAAGGTTCACGTTAAGTGTTGAGAACTTGGCAGAGAGAGAAAGGGAGGAGAAAGAAAAGAAAGAAAGAAAAAGGGCACCTTAGATAACTTTCGTGCCATCACAAGGTACATTCAGTTGATCTGGTAGCCTTAATTGAGTCCTACTTCAAGGTTTGGGCTCATGCTATATGTGACCAGAGCAGAAGAGCCTGATCCAAACCCTGCGCTCTCCTGGCACTCGAGGTCAGATCACAGATTGAGATCTGAACTCCATAGCTCGATCTCTCTCTCATGGGCTGAAATGAAACAGCAAACCTCAGCACTCCAGAAGCACAATCAGACTGCGTAATTCAAGCATATTTCTAGTTCAAAATTGAAGTCAGAAAGTCAGTCATGCATTTTTTCTCTCTCCTTTTTAGGCACACTTTGAAATATGAGGCTCCTCCCAGACTTTCAAAAAGGGATAGACTTGGTCTATCTGACAAAGATAGGCTGTGCTCATCTGACTCTTTTGTCCTAAGGGAACCAGAACATAAAAGATAAGAAAGCTGACAGAACTGTAGAAAAAGGAGAGGAGAGAAAAGAAAAGAAAATATTTATAGAAATCACTAAATTCAATGTAATCATAAATGTTTCTTTTAAAGTGATTGCTGGCAACCTTTAGGATTCTGCAAATAAGCTTCTTGTGAGAATAGAGGTGCTATACGGGAAAAGGAAGCATTCAGAAAGAAGTGCAGAATTGCTCTCTGATTCTTTATTAGTGTATATATTAATGTACATATAAATATACATTTTTAGTATATTTATTAGTGTATACATAAACATCATTAGCATATATACTTGTTTTTTCTTGGCATGGAAAAGTGATGCAAGATAGAAGTTTCTACTGGACAGGATTTTTTTGAATGTTTGAAAATATTGCTATCAAAGTGATCAATAGTCTCAGCTTTGAAATACTGTTACTTTATTACTTCAAGGGAAACCAATGCTGCCAGCAGTGACTCTGGAGTAGTCAGAAGGTGGAAATGCTGAGAATGTCTGAAGACAGAGTTGACCAACAACTTCTTTCCCAACACTGCCAATGATACTAAAATAAGTTCTGTACAAGTACCAAGAGATGGTATAAACCCTCCCCTTACAAATTATTTTCAGTTGTGAAAAATATGTCAAATGTTAAAGAACATGGAAGTGAAAAACAGTTGAAAAATTGACAATGCAAAAGTTAGACATTTGTTACATGCAAAGTCTATTTTTAGGTTACTGTATCAAATTGCCTAATAGCTAAATTTTAGGACAATAACCAAGTCCCATGTAAAAATCACAATGAGTACAGATTTGCAAAATGGAATCCTGCTCTGCTTTCCACATCAAAGGACTTGTCAATGAGGAGTTGAACCGATAAATATTTTTGGTAAAAATGTCCAATGCAGCAAGAAAGTGGGTTGGTTTTCAGACACTTCATGAAGTCTGCAGAACCAAAATCCTCAGAAAATTGGTAATCCTTGGATTCTGGGATGGGGTGTGGAATCTGATAAATCACTTAAATACAGTCATTCATTAGAAAGATCCCTTATACCTGTTCAATTAAGTGTTGCCTGAGAAATCTTCCTACATGCTAATTACTATGGTTTTAGTTCCTGCAAGTGAACAGATCTTGAAATCTAAAAATAGACACACTCTCTAGAGTGCCACTAGAGAAACCCATACCCGGTTTTAAGTTCAGAGGGAGATTTAAATTTAGAGTGTCCTCTTTGAGCATGTAACATTGAGAGTCCTCTGCATCATAACAATCCAGGAAGTATACCAAGATCGTGTTGGTCACACACACGCGACTAGATTAAAAAACATTTGCCTTAAAAGTTCTCAAAACTTTTCATGGAACATCTTTACAAAATTTTTGGAGTATCTATTTGTATATTCTCTCTGAATGCAAATGGGTATTTACATGTGGAAATGTGCATTTTAATGTAGAAAGATGCATTTGGGGAGGAGCAACAGATTTTGTGGGCATATTTAAGAATGTTAATTTGAAAATGTGTGCCATAAACTTCGATAATTTCAGAACAGACCCAGGAGAACTGTTAAGTGGCAAACACAAAACACCTACTCAAAAAGGAAAGAAAAACAGAGAGTACATCAATTCCAACACAAGCAAGCAAGATAAGAAGAGCAGGAAAATTACTGGGGATGCTTTTGCAAATCTGAATACAAGAATTTCTTGAAAGCCATGACTTACATCACCAATTGAGACTGGACTGTTGTGTGTGGGAGGCCATGCTTAACTAATGTAGAGGGAAGTTTCCAATGACCACTGCTATAGGAGACATGGAACATATACTGGTCACTGTACATCGTCATTTTTCAGAAACCTGTGACACGCAGTTCTAGATCAGATATCACTGGTTTTGGTACTGAGACAATAGGTAAAGCACAAAACTGTTGTTTAGGAAGTTGCATTTAGCAACAACTTTTTTGACGGAAACTTGCAGAAAGGATAACATGGGATTTCAGGAAGGATTCCTCCTCTTTGGGATAAATGGTAACGATGGAGCCAAGAAATGACACTATAAACTATGAGCTAATGAGAATCATAATGTTACAAACAAAAGAAACGATGTCCCAAAACACTCTCCCCATGGTGCTAGTTGTATCAGGTAGGGAAATGCAGAACTTGAAATACTTTTTTCATCCCTTGCATACAAAAAAATGCTCACGCATTTAGAAGATGGACAAGCAAAAATCTTATTCTGTTATGTAAAGTTTCAAACAGAGTTCAAGCTGGAATTGAAATACAATTGAGGTTCTTCTAAATAGTCCTAATGAAATCAACAAACCATTACCATTTCCCAGTTAATGAAAAATATAGGCTACGGTTGTGATCAGTAGGATAGAGTCTAGTCGGAGGCCTGTAACTAGCGGTGTTCCCCAGGGGTTGGTGCTGGGTCCAGTCTTGTTCAACATCTTCATCAATGACCTGGATGAAAGGATAGTGTCCACCTTCAGCAAGTTTGCTGATGACATAAAGCGGGGTGCAGTGGCTGTCACACCAGAAAGCTGTGCTGCCATTCAGTGAGACCTGGACAGGCTGAGAGTCGGGCAGAGAGAAAATGGATGAGGTTGAACAAAAGCAAGTGTAGAGTCTTGTACCTGGGGAGGAATAATTGCATCCATCAGCACAGATTGAGGGATGACCTGCTGAAGAGGAGCTCTGAGGAGAGGGACCTGGGGGTCCTGGTGGACAGCAGGTTGGCCATGAGCCAGCAGTGTGCCCTCATGGCCAAGAAGGCCAACGGTATCCTGGGATGCATTAAAATGAGTGTGGCCAGCAGGTCGAGGGAGGTAATCCTCCTCCTCTCCTCTGCCCTGGTCAGGCCTCACCTGGAGAACTGTGTCCAGTTCTGGGCTCCCCAGTATAAAAAAAGACAGGACCTCCTGGAAAGAGTCCAGTGGAGGGCCACAAAGATGATAAAAGGCCTGGAGCATCTCCCTGTGAGGAAAAGCTGGGTAAACTGGGTCTGTCCAGCCTGAAGAAGAGAAGACTGAGAGATCTTATCAATGGCTATAAATATCTTAAGTGTGGGAGGCAAAGGGATGAGGCGAGAGTCTTTTCAGTGGTGTGTGGTGACAGGACAAGGGGAAATGGCCACAAACTGGAGCATAGGAAATTCCACACAAATATGTCAAAGAACTTCTTCACGGTGAGCGTGACAGAACACTGGAACAGGCTGCGCAGGGAGGTTGTGGAGTCTCATTCTCTGGAGATATTCAAGACTCATCTGGATAACTACCTGTGCAACCTGCACTAGGGAGCGTGCTTTGCCAGGGAGGTTGGACTCGATAATCTCTAGAGGTCCCTTCCAACCCCTACAATTCTGTGAATCTGTGATTCATTTGAAAAAGCATCCACGTAGGTTTGACGGTATTTTCAAACTGAATCCAAGACTTCCAAACCTTCTGCATTCACTATCTCTGTAGAAATCTTCAAGTAGTATGAATGTTAGATGTAAGTAATACAACCTTTTTTAAAGTAACTAGAGAAAGAAAATCATTTTGCTTCTCTAAGATCATGGAAGAAGGGATTATAGAAAGTCAAAGGCTGTTATCTTGACTGCTTTGATTACATGTTCTAATCCTTTTTTATTTTATAAAACACAGGAGTTGTGTCTTGAATCCTTGTTACTAGCAAAACAAATTATTTAATTTAAAAATGAAAGGTATGGCTAAGATAATGCCTGTCTTAAAAACACAATTTATAAATCTCTGATACAAACTATCTCCCAGGCCATTTAGCTGAACTTGTAGGAATTCTCCCAGGAGTTCTCGCTCTCAGAATACCTTTTTCTTGTGCATAAGTAGGTTATTCTCTTACTAAGCTGCTACCTGCTTTTTGCCAGATCAGGAGTTAGAGGCTGCTCTCTTGTAGGGAGTTCTTAACAAATACAATCTTTGAACTCAAAGTCCACCCCCTCCTTTTTTTTTTTTTTAATCTTCTTAACATTTATCAGTTCTTTTTTTTTTTTTTCCTCCTCTCATACAATCAGATTGTACTTTTACTCTTCCAAACCCTGCAAAAAAAAGAGAAAAGACAAGTTCTTATACTTCAGCGCAGGGGATTTTGATAGAGGTGAAGCATGCTAGCAGATGCTAAACTCAAACATCCAAGTGCTTTCTAGTATCTCCAGAAGTCTCTTATTTTTGAGTCCAAATGTAAAAATCAACTCTGCTCTCAAGCCCACATCTCAGGCACATGGTTTCCAGGCAGGCTACAAGCAAAGAGAAACGACAATTTACTTACGTTCTCCATGACCTGGGGCCAGGAGAACTGGCAGAGGCTCTGCTGACTGATAGTCTTTCTCTGCTGGGCTTGGCTCTGTGATAAGGGTGATAAGAAGGTAGTCATCTGTGCTTTCAGTGCTTTCGTAATGATCTTATTGCATGTCCTCTTTACCTAGTCATTGGTAGAGAAAATAGAAATTTCAGATGATCCTTCCCTAGGGTGTGTGTGCGACATGTACTCAGCTTGCACAACAGTAAAAAGATGCGCAGGCTAGCACATCTTCATGGCACAATACAGCATCACAAAAAGAACAACATAAAAGCAAATGTTAGATCACTCCCAAAATCAATAGCTTATCTGCTTCTCATTTCACAGCATCGCTTCTGCTTTTCGGAGTCATTGGACTGCTCATCATTGTGAGATATATACATGTCCTCCTAATAAGTTTATGTCTGTGAAATGCTTGCAAAAACCACTTGTTATTGAGCAGGATTCCTGAAGAAGCTTTTGCTAAAAATAGAGATAGCAGCTACTTGAGGCCCTCAAGACCTGTGGAAATAGTCTGAACCCTGAACATATTTGAAGTGGGGCTACAGTTTTCTAAAGGACAGTTGTCCTTTTGAAGATCAAGGAGCAACTGCAATACATATATGAAATTGTGCAAGCTCGTATACCAGCTATCCCTTTGTTCCTCTGCCTCTTGATAGTAGCCAAACAGCAAACCGTCTCCCAACGGAAGCCAGATGGAAGTCAGGTTGTGTAGAGTAGATCCTAACAACACCAAGCAATTTTATCTAGCATGACAGTAATACAGGTTGGAGGCTCAGGGAACGCATCAGAGAGATATTTCTGGATAAACATGTATGTCCTGACAGCCAATGTGTTCCTTGGAATTGCCAGACAAGAAATGGGGCAAGTCTGGGCAAAGCTGAGACTAATCCAGCTGTATGAATGCTTTTAAGAACTCAGTAAGAGCAAACAGCTTTGATGAGATCACTTAGCTGGCTTTGTACAACATGGTGCTCAAAAGAAAAATGCAGGAAGAATAGGAGGAACTGATGTGATAGCCAGAGAAGAATCTCTCTATCAAGGGTGTTCTAGAGTGGCTTCTGAACTCTACCAAGTACTTGGTTGAAGAACCGAAGCTAGGAAAAAATGGGGATCCACTGCTGGTTGTACTTACCCCTGCCAGTGTACGACAGTGGGTCAACTACCAGAGTAAAGCCAGAGTTCAGGACTTACTTTGCGTCAGGAGGCTTAGGCGAGAGTGCCAGATTTCTCATTGTATAGAGAAAGCTAAAGGCTTAAACAGCCATCTGAATCTTTGCAGAAACACAAATAACTGTGAAGGCTAGAAAAGACTAGAAGTATAGCTTCTGGAAGGAGGGAAATTGCAAAAATATAAAGGTCAAAAACACATCTCCTGCATGCAGTCCAATAGACCCAAATCAAGAGATTTACCTGTCACAAACTCATGCTTAAACACTTAGGTCACCAGTGGACAGCCGCATGCAACTTCATTAAAACCTGATATACCGACTCACCTTAAAATTCATATATACATAAACCAAAGTCATCAGAGGAAGGAAACTAGAGAGATGTAATACGAGGCAGCAAACCCAACTTGGTTTATGATCACAAATACAGAAAGTGGTTGTAGATACCTTCTAAGCAACTTGTGGTTGATAAAAATAAACAAACAAAAAACCCTCACCAACAGGAGAGAACACACCCCTCCAACACTGTTGAGACTGATTTACATCAGACAGTGTGAAGCAGATGCATTTACCAAGACAGGTTTCCTTTATCACCAACTAAGAAAACTTGCAGGCAACGCAAGGGTATGTAATACTATCAAGAAGAAGAATACAATGGTAACATAATTAAGGTTATGGCCATTCATAATTAAATGAAATGAAAAATAGCCAGTCAATATACTTTCTAGAATTGAAGTGTGAAAGTCTATGAACATACTAATCCTGGCCAATTCAAATTGTGAGATATTGATCGTGCTAGAAAGAGATGCCATTAAGCTTGACATCTGCATTGCATGCATTCAGCAATGTAGAGTCAAAAAATAATTGCTGAGTTTTATTTTCCACATACACACACAAAAAAAAAAAAAAAAAGAAAAAAAAAAGAAAAAAGGTAGCAGTGCTTACTTTTACAAAGGTCTGGTAGAATTAATCCAGCAACAGAATCAACTGCCCCATAACCAATTAAGTTACCTGTTAGAAAAATAGCACACTGCTAACTTGCTGCTCTGGAAATCTTGTCTAGATGGTAATCAGGAGGCCAATGAACAGAGACAAGCAACAGATCCTGCTCCATCCTTCTGGGTTACTGAAAGGAAAGAGAATTAGACCTTTCAGCAAAGACTAGTAAATATCAAGATGTGACAGAGCAGCTTCAGAGTCTGCATTATACTTCCTGTAAGGGGCATATCTAGGCACGCAAGGGCAGTATGTTGGCCTTTTATTCTGATTGTATTTCTGAGAGCACAAGTTGTTGGCTTTTGAGGGCATTATAAAGCAGAGAGAAAGAAGGCAAAGATGCTCAGGTGCAGGACTTTGCAGTTCTAACCATGGGGACCCTTTCCCTTCAGAAAAGGTCTAAGTAAGCTCTTCCCATGTGCATGTTATCAACTCAAATCTATTATACCTGCCCAGACAGATGCACACATAGCTCTTGTCCTCTGACATTTCTGGGTCCATTGCTTGTCACTAATAGGGATTGTTCCTTCCCCTATAGGGACAGATCCTGACAGATCACACTGAAGCAATAGCTTAATGACTCCCCTTCCTGACACATGTGATAAGAAAGGTACTGATAACTACTTTGTGTTAGAAATGACTAAAAGAAGACCACAGAAACAATTTCCTTGTGTGGCATTAGAAGGCTTTAAAATTCATGTCTGTTCCCAAAGTCTAGCAGCCCTGTCATCACTGAGAATGAACCTTCTTTTGAAAGGAAAACAAAGGATCGTAACTTCATGGCTATTTCTGGCACAGTCAGATTTTGTGGGTGTGTTTCATAATAGAAATATCTAGTATCAAACCCACACTGTAAACAGTGCATCTATTCTATTGCTGTATCGCTCAATAGTTTCTGTATCAGCATGAACAGCAATAGTCTTATACCACAAATATGCAGAGGAGCATTACTCAGGCTCTTGAATTGCTGGAAAACTCTTCTTCGTGAAGAAGCCCAATGTTTATAATGGGAGTAGAGTAAGCAAAGGGAAATAAGATTGAAGGCAGAAGAATACAGGATGAAATCCCTGTTAAGGGCAACCTAGTTCAGCTTCCTTGGTATTTCTGCTGTTTGATTCTGGAGAGAGTCTTGCCTAAAGTTTGCTCCCACGGTCTTGTTCTGTTACGTGAGAACTACCATACTGGATGAGAAATACGGTCCATTCGACACTACTGCTTCAGGCCGTGGCTATTCAGGGGACAGTGTAATTGCTTTGCATTTGTTGCTTGGAAACTCCATCCTAGTCATTCTGTACTTGTTGGAAATCCCAGGGAGCACAAGGATTGTAACTGCTTATCAATTTCTTTTTGGTGCTTCTCAGAGCTCACTTGACTTGCTGGAAAACTGAAAGAGGGGAGATTTAGGTTGGATTTAAAGAAAAAGATTTTTACAACAAGGGTGGTGGAGCACTGGAACAGGTTGCCCAGAGAGGTGGTGGAAGCCACGTCCCAGGAGACATTCAAGGCCAGGCTGGATGGGGCTCTGAGCAACCTGATCCAGCTGCAGGTGTCCCTGTTCGTTGCAGGGGAGTTGGACTAGGTGGCCTTTAAAGGTCCTTTCCAACTCTAAGGATTGTAGGATTCTATGGTAACTGTGAGAAGTATTTTTACCAGTGTGGGGTAAATTTTTCCCTGTATTCTTTTTCTCCTCCTATGCTTCCTACTCTCAGAATTCCTCAGCGTGGAAGGGAAGAGAATTCTTGCTCCCCTCTTGCCTTTTGAGTTTGAAAACTAGCCTCACTAAGGAAGAATTTCTCTTTGGGACAGATGTATGACAATGCTAGAATCTGAATCTCTTAGGAACGAAGCTCACAGCCACAGTTTCCTACAGAAGTGAAGTTCCTGGACTCTTATAACTACCTTTATTGCAGAACACTCCCCAAACACGTGCCTCCTTTCAAGCAGTTACCCTGCTCCCTCTCTCCAATCCCCACCACCCCAGTACCACCTCCATCTTGGCAGCTGCGTCCCTTTTCTCTACTGTTTTTCCCATTCCCATTTCATGATCAGTAAACAACATCCACATCGATGCAGTCAATTTAGTTTTTCCTCCTTTATGTCCCCCTTTTCTGACTTCTCCTGAATCATATTCACTTCCATAGCCATAACCATGCTCCCCTTGTACTGTGCAAGCAGTGTTGCCATCAGCCTCCGAGCAGTGAGCTCCTTAGCAATGCTCGGTGCACGTGCTGACAAGTGGTATGAGTCATTTCTGAGGGCCTGGTTAAGGCAGGTCACTTACTGACATGGGACAGGAAAAGCAAACTCCTAACACCCTGGCATGTGGAAATAGTAAAAAGTTATATAAGAAAGGCAACATTTCTCTACCAAAAATTTTTTTAGCAAATGCGCAGACAGCCCTCTGCAAAGGTTCAGGGAAGGCTACTGGAGTGATATATTTCAGGAGTGGGTGGTTCATTTAAAAGATTTGGTCTGATTTCCGTTAGCAAATCCTCTTACATAAGCAATGTATTTTTAAAAGAGTTTGAGGATTTGGGTATTCCTTAGTCGTGGGGTTCCTGTTTTAGCAAGCTTTTAAAGAACATCATTTTTCACAAGAACGATTTTTTTTCCAGTACTTTCACACACACAAAAAAAGGAAAAAATAGGTCACTTGGATTTATGTCAGATTGGGAACAGAGAATCAGAGCTTAAAACTCCCTAAATCAGGCTGTTCTGTAATGGATGGCATTGAGGCAGTCGTTCCAGTCAGCATGGTGGGAGCACACTGCAGATGGGGCTGCCAGACCCACTGCCCACAGCAGGGATGGGGCTGCTGTGCGGCAAAAGCCCTGGGGCACGACTGGGAGACCTGACCCTGACTGAGGATGTCTCCTGGGTATTACAAATCACTGAGCAGGGACCAGAACCACTTTTCCTTGAAGGTAATGAAAATTTTGCCATTCACAAAAAGAGCTAAATGCATAGGCCACGTATCTAACTTCGAATGCTTCATTTTTTTACTCCATAAAGAATTTACGCTATTATACTTTACCATTTGACATTACTCTGGTAAGGTGAGGTTAAAAGTAAAAAACTTAAATACTTCTAACCAAAGTGCTGATTTACATCTCTAGAGTGGTAGATAGTAGCCTTAATGCGAGTAAAAATCAAGTCCCACATATTGGCTCATCTTTTTTTTTTTTTTTTAATTAACAATCTCTGTAGCTATAAGAGAGAAATTAATTACGCCTGGCCTTACATTATGCTCAATGTGTACTGATGCAAATGCACCCTATTTTAATTCCTCTGAATGTTAATAATAGAGTAAATGAACACTAGATTATGTTATACAAAAGCAATGGAAGTAATTAAACTTCATTTAATAAAATCATCAGGGATGCGGAAGCATTAATGACTTCTATTCTTCCTCTGCGAAGAGTGGAAGATGTGTTGGTACATAGAAGCCTGAGTAGCACTGAGATGAGAGCAATGTAAATATATAAACAGGAATTCTAATGTAGGTAGAGTATCATCTATGAGAAGTCTTAGAGTGAAAGCCCCAAGCTACAATAAATTATTTACTTCAAAGCACCAGGAAACAGTACTATCTCAGGCAAACGACAGCAAAAATATTTTCTGTCCTCTGAGAGGCAAAGCATCAGCACTGAATTACTTTTAAAGTGCAAAGCTGGTTAAATGTTGTGCTAACAGTGTTTGAGAAAAATTGTTTGAACTGCGAATGGTTGTTCGTTTTGTGCAGGCTTCTATCCCCTTCTGAATTTATATTCACAAACAGCACTGTGTTTGTATGACTGTCTGGAATTGCTGCTGGCTCTGTGAATGCTCTCACTTGGCCACAAAACCATATATTCATATTTTATGAACATGCATGCTAGTTGATCACCATTTATTCCTCATTTTCACCCATCCTCAGTCATCATTTTTCTGTTAAAATTATACGCAACTGTCTCCTAGTCAGGAAGAAGCAAAAGAATCATCTAACTTTGTTGATCAATGGCACACCACAATTGATAAGCAGTAGAAACTGCTTATCAGCAAGATAATTTAAAATCAGGAGATAGATTTGAAAGAAAAAAAAAAGAGGAAAAAGCAAAGCCCACACATTAACGAGTACCATTTTATCTTCATTGCAGTAACGGAACCCACTTCTCTGCCACAAAAGCATTTTTACAAAGCTTCCCACGGATATTAGACCTCCAATGAAAACAAGAATCTGCAGAAAATAAATCTAAGTAATAATAAATGTTTACTTTTCCTCAGATTACATGGTTTTATTATTAGTGTCTTGACTGCATGTAAACAGCTAATGACAACTGACAGTAGCACTATTTCCGTACTTTTTTATTTTTTTCACCACACAAAATTTTTCCCTTATGTATGAACCATTAATGGAAGAAAAAAGTCTAACTAGAAAGATTTCAGCACAATGTTTCAGCTTTTTAAAGCTTCTCCATAAGCCTGGTTACACATTTTGCAATTATTTTCATGGATTTTCCAGAAAGTGCACTGCAGTCTAATTCTGTGCAGAGGCAACTTAGCTGCTGTGGCTAGCCATTCCGCAAAGAAAGAGATCTACTGTCCAATTTTTCATGAATAAGACAATCACTAGTGACTGATGAGAGAATTTACATTTTTTACACTATCGAAAAGTGGCTTCTAATATTTTGAACATCACCATTCTATGGATCACTGTCTAATTTCACTGATGAAAATCTCTCTCCCATCTCTTCTATTTTTCCTTTTTTTTTTTTTTTTTAAATAATGCATAACGTTTTTAATGTTGATCTCAGCTTGATTTTAATAGTTTAATCCACATTTTCAAGCGGGGTATGCTATAAAACCCAAAGATTTTGTGCAGGAGTGAAGGGATTTGTCCTGAGTTTAGCTACGTCCACATCCAGCACTTTCTAAAAAGTCACAAACTGAGCACAAAGCATCTGTTGCACAGTAAGCGGTAGCTCAGTTAGGAGATGAGGCTTTATGTGATTTCCTAGAGGAAAAAAAAAAGCTTTTATGAAAATTAAATGTTGGTATTAATGCTCATAATGTCTAGCAGAAATATCAATACATTTGGCATAGATATGACCATTAAGAAAATGTATTGAGACTGTGACATACATCAATGTTTTGCTCTCTAAGCATCAACAATAAATAATAATAAATTTTCACCTCTGCCAAGGGGCTCACCACTCTCTGCAACAGCAGTGCCTTAGGTCTGCTGCTTCCCATTATACAAGAAACAAAGCCAGGAGGGCAGTGGCTGACATCTGACCCCCATTCCACAAGCCAGAGTTCGGAGCCATCTCTCCAGCTCCCAAGGAGTTAGTTTTAGTTTCCATTGCTGTGATCAATATCTGTCCCCACAAGTACAGCAAGGGGTGATTTTCCCTCACTTGACGTGCAAAGAAAAAGGGGTCATGTTAGGAACACCGTCCTCTTGAGGAAAGCAAACAGCAGAAAAATAACAGCAGGGAAACGTTCAATCAATCCTGCCGCATTCAGGTGGCACATCAATTTGTGCAGCACTGGTTGTCTCCATGTGGAAGCTGGCATCTGCGCCACTGCTTATCCAAACAGATTTCACTTTGTGAGCAACAAGAACTCACAGCATCTAGGACCCCACTTTCCACTATGAACAAGCTGTATTATTATTTCTATGACAGGAGAGATCTATTTAGAGCTTAAGGTAGGCTGGATAAAAGCAAAGAGTTCAATCAATAACAGGATTCCTTTCCACTTGTGTTAAGCAGTGATTGAGGAGCTGCAAGAGGCAAGTCGGGTAATGACAATTTCAACAACACTGCTGAACCGCTGAGAGACAAAGCCTGGCTCTTTTAGCCCCCTCTGATCAGGGATTAAGCATCTACTTTGTCAAACTTTCAGTGCAAGAAACAAGACTGTGGAAGTGCCTTAGAACTACCAATTAACTTTATAAGACGTGTCACTCACATGTGCATAAAATCCAGCAGAAGCCTAACACCCCACTTGCAGAGAGCCCAGTGGAAGAAAGCCTGCCACCTCCACTGCTTGCAGGCCGCATGCACAAGGCCGGGGCGCGCTCAGCCCCTCGGAGCGAGGCCCAGCCAGCTTAGCGGGTAGGTGCCTGCAGAGAGGCAGAACGAGCACTCTCTGGGTACTTCCCTATAACCCACTGCCAGCCCCATGAAGGCCATGGCACAGGCTGTTTTTCAGTTACTAAGTCTTGATGGATATTTTCTGGGACACCAAGAGATTCCTAACAACTAAATTCCCTGCAGAGTCAGGGATTGTCACTGTGTGATAATTGCTAAAATTTGCTTTTTAGTTCTCACTTCTGTTCACTACCTTATAAAAATCACACCTTAGGCTCTGCTTTCTACTGCACTAATATACATATGCATTTTATTGGTTTGTGCCCTGTGAACCCCCCATGCAAAAAGGGATTGGCTTTTTGTTTGTTTGTTTTTTTGGAAATCTTCTAAAGTAATGAAGGTGTGTTAAATTAAAAATTGCACCCTTTCCCTAAATTCTTTGCTACGTTACTCTAGTAATTGTAATGGTGTTGGAGGAAACTTATCCTGACTGGTGAGTTTCAGGTGTTACATCAGATTTACATTGCTGTGTGTGTGAACTGCATTATCATTTGGAACGTGCTTTTATATTGCTGTTCTTCCCACTAAAGGGCATCTGTTTGACTAGATATAGTAAACAGCACCTATTTTGAGAAACTCCTTGCATTTCTCTACATGAAATATTGATGACAAACACTTATAATAGCATATCATACTTCATGAAAGTATTGCAAAGCTACTCACAGCTGAAGCAATCTGCAAGGTAAAAGATTACAGAGGCTTTTAAGAATAGCAAGAAACAGTACTTAAGAGAGCTACTGCCATTGATATGACTCATTTCGGTGTCTCCCTGCTGAAGTTCTTCTCCAGCACAGGCACAGGTTGTCCTCTGCTGCCCTGGTGCTGCAGCACACCTGGTGCGTAAAGCACCCGCAGCTTGGGGAACCCCTCCAGTTCTGCCCAACAGAAGAACAAAGGATTCGGTGTCAGCTACTCAGTCTGAATCAGATAATTCTGCATTTCTTCAAGTTTAACATTCATATTCATTCTTACCTCATTTCTAACTTGTGACATTGCGCTACTGTATGTTTCAGAGATCTTGAAACACTGGGTGATTTTACATACTGTACGTGCTCTAATCCCCAGACACATCATGGCATGGTACGGATGGAGGATCAGACGCAGTCCTCACATTACCTTTTTTTTCCCTTGTTTTTGTGGGTTGAAAACAATTTCTCCATACAGTGAATTGAATTCTACCTTCTAAGGACTTTGCACAGATGGGTAAGACTTTTTCATGCAATTAGTCAAGAATAACTTAAAAAGGTGAAGTATCCAGCAAAGAATTGTTCAGATTTTAGCCAATACCAGGCTAAATGAAATTATGAGTTCTTAAATCACTTTGAAAGCTTCCTCTTCCACATTGCTATCAGAATGCACAATATGTAGCAGATGCTATTAATTCCTATTTTTGTGCATCCTGGCATGCATCATTGGCTCATGAAGCGACTACTGTTTTAGACTACAATATAGAAAGAAATCAGTATTACTGTGAAGCCTTAGCCAATTTTAGAAGCAATCTGTAGCCAAATCTTTCTTGAATTTTTGTTGAGAATCTCAGCTTGATTTTAAAACATTAGCAATGTTAAGAACTTCACATATGTTTTAGAGAACTAACTGAACCGTATAGGATTCTCTGCGTGGATCCCAGCTCACTTATTTTTGTATTTGGCTGCACATAATTACAGAGGATAGCCTTTTTCACATTTTGTTTTTATAAACCTTAATAATAAAAAACAGATTTCTCATTTAGTCAGGTCATTTTAGATATCTTTTAGAAATCACTGCAGATTTAAAGAAGATATTTCCATAGATTTACAAAGGCATCGATCATAAGATCCATGCACCAACAAACTGGTGAAGAGAAATAGCAGCTCATCTTCTAACAATTTTGTAAGACAGTTTACCATCACCATTCTCTTACAGTAAGCATGCCAATGCCATTCAGACACAGCCCTAGCCTCTGCCCCAGACCAAAACACAGAATGTGAAATCCTGACCTTTTAGATGTCAAGAGTCTATTTTAATCTTATCTTTTTGGTTCATTTTGATAGCCTTTATTCAGTCCAAGCAGTTCTTTTCTTGCTTTCAGTAGAACCGTTTCCAGAATAACAATCCCTGTGTGGTGAAACAGGTCTTAAAAGAACGCATGTAACATTTAATACAGCTAATTCAAAATACAGAACGGAATTAAATTCCAGATGAAGACATGTAGAAATACAAAGCTTTGAGGATATCGTCATAAGATTGCAACCTGGGCAGATTAAAGAAACCAGGTAATTCTGATACAGAGTCATGGAAGGGCCCAATTTGGAGCGAACCTTGAAAAATCATCAAGCCCATCCTTTCATGAAAAAAAGGAAACTAGATGAAATTATTTAGTGCCTTGTCCAACGGCATCTCGAAAATCTCCAGTGACAGGGATTCTACCATTTCTCTGGGGGAGTAGTTGTTCCAGTGATGGATTTTCTGTGTAAAGAATTTCATTCTTACATAAATGTTTGCATGTGTGGTCACTACTTATTTGTACTAGACTCTATCCACCGAAGGCCTGGAACAAAAACTAAGTAAATTCAATTAATACAAACTCAGCAGGAACAACTGTAAGCATGAGTTTAAAAGCTCCATATTGAAAATTGTTCATTTAATATTTTATATCTAATGGTACAATGTTAGAGTTAAAACTTTAATACCTCAGCAGGTTTTTTTTTTTTTTTTTTTGTCCTTCACTTACACTTGCAACTTGTTGAAATTCAAACTGCACAACTTTGATAGGTCAGTCAAATTATTGACAACTTATATTGTCTTTAAGGATTATCAGTGCAGTGGGGTGAATGAGGAAATTACACTACAGGGATGTGACTGACCCAGGGTTCCAAACTTATGGAAGATGACTAAAATGCATATGTCTGAGTGACAGTGAGTATGCATTCTCTGTAGCAACAGTCAGGCTTTAACTACAAGACTTTTCATACCCCACAACCCCAGATATCTTCGCTGTAAGGTGGAAGAAATTATTGGTATATTGGTGAAACATGACACCCTCCCATACCGTGCGTCTAGTATATCTTATTAAACGTGCTCTCAGTACTAAGAGCTCATAAATAGAGTTTGTTGCATTTATGGAAACCAAAACAAACAAACAACACAAAAACCCCCAAATAACCAAATTGCCCACATGATCGCTATCTGTCATTTCTTGAATTGCCCTGTACTTACACAAACACAATAGAAAAAGATTGAGTACAGGAGACCTGCTCAGTGTTTCACATCCACCACTGTAATACCATCAGTAATACTTCAGCAGATGTGCTAGGAGAATGAACTGAGCTTTGTTCCTTTCATTGAGATATAAAAGTGCTGTCAGCTAAGCTACTCTTGTATGCTGAACCAGGCCACCCATTTCCTGAGAGATGATAAACACACACATATTCAGGGACAGAAATTTGATGCTGCTGTTCCAATTTCCAAAAGCGAGCGCTACTAAATGAAGTCCTTAAGCAGTTTTTACCAATAAGGACCACATGTTGATGATCCTACCCACCAAAATGTATGCAAATGTAGACAGCATCCATCTAGTTATTACTGAGCACTGGGGAAGTGGTGCTAAAAAGCTTACCAAATCTGCATATGGGAGGCAACAATCTAGGCAATGACATTTCTATCCAGTTGAAGTGTTTGTAAGGCATCCATCACCCTGGTAGACAAACAGTGCATAGATAGTTGAGAATCAGTGTTATTTACAGAAGTGTTTGTGCTGAATACACGCATTAGAGGAAGACAATCATAGATATTCTCTATATGAGAGAGTTTTCCTGACTAGGCAAGAACACTTACAGGAAAAGGCACGTCTATATTCAGCAACATGAACTGATGCAGCTTCTTCCTGCATGCTGCAGCCAGGAGACAAGGTAAGGTGTACAACCAGGGATGAGCAACCCTCACTCACCTGAGCTATCTTGGGAAATTAAAGAGTGCTTCCCAGTTTAACCTGGTCAAAGTTAGCTAGGTTTAATGTGACATCACTAACATCACTTATATCTGAACACTTTTTTTTCCCTGAACAAACTCCCTGTTGTTATGTTCACAAATAGAAATTAGCAAGTGCAGCTGTCTGAGATTCCATTTTTGGCTTTTAATATTATTTCATTTTCATACCTGAAAAACTCAGGGTAGGACTATTTCCTCACCTCATTAATGTCTATAAATATCTTAAGTGCAGGAGGCAAAGAGACGTGGTCAGCCTCTTTTCAGTGGCGTGTGGTGACAGGACAAGAGGAAGTGGCCACAAACTGGAGCACAGGAAGTTCCACACAAATATGCAGAAGAACTTCTTCACAGTACAGGTGACGGAGCACTGGAACAGGCTGCCCAGGGAGGTTGTGGAGTCTCCTTCTCTGGAGATATTCAAGACTTGTCTGGACGCCTACCTGTGCAATCTGGACCAGGGAGCCTGCTTTGGCAGGGGAGTTGGACTGGATGATCTCTCGAGGTCCCTTCCAACCCCTACAATTCTGCAATTAGACGCACTCAAACTAGATGCTATGTCCTTAATTTGTACAACCTTTTTCTCTAGAGAAAAGTAAAACTACATTTTGAAACTAGGAAAGTTAAGCCAGCAAAACCCCATACGGATACTTTCATTGTATGCCAAATACCTTAGGAATGGGTTTTGGCTAGGGTAAGAGAGACTACCCTTACAGTACAATCGAAGGGATTTACATCTGCTGAACTGATTCCACAGAAAAACATAAAATTCAACTGATGAAGCAGCGAACAAAAGCCCTTAGTGCAGCTATTTTCATGACTTCCAGTGTTGGTTCAGGTGTTTTCTCATAGTGTAGCTCTTGTCCCAGAGTACATATGGATGTAGAAGCTTTTATTCTGGTGCCGTGACACGAAACGAAGGTAAAGAGGAAGCTTCAGAAGGAAAGAAAAATTTCAGGAAAAGTTCAGCCTAGAGATTAGGTTGTGTGGATGTCCCCAGTGCATTTAAGCATATGTTTATCTGTCATTTGTGAACTTGCAAGAAGGAGCAAGTTTCATTTACAGCATGAAAAGAAATAAGTTATCACGATCCAAGCCCATTGTAAACTAGATCCACTTGATACACTCGTATTTGTTAATTAACTTTGCAAGATCTCCAGCAGCACATTCAGAAAATAGCAAGGCAAAAGACCATTCCCTGCAGACTTGTATCTCATGGTTCAGTCACAAGATTCTGAGCCCTACAGATCCACAGATACTTTGATAGAAACTGAGCTGTGAGTGGGCTTGAGGACCTGCTCTTGCCAGCTGGTGCTGGAATTCAGAAATAATGTGTATAAAATCTGGATTGAAAAACTGGAGAAAAAGGAGGATGAGAGGAAAATACAAGTAATAACCTATACTTGCTCACACATACAAATTAGTAATTGTGTCGAATGCTGTTTATTTAAAATATATACATGTATACACATGTACATGGACTAAGTTTGTTCCTCTCCAAGCCACGGATAAAACATTTGAAGAGGGCTTGGAAGCCCACAATCAGGAAAGTGCTGTAGCTTTTATGTTTACAGTCATCAATATTTAGCAAAGCTTACTGTAACACATAGGAAGTCCCACTGACATTAATACAGACTTTGTCAATCACTTGTGATCTGAGCATGTGTTTAGCTGACCTGGATGTACAGGAGGATGAAGCATGCAGACAGGCTTAAGGAATATCTCTGTTAATGGTTTGGCATTAAAAACAAAAGGAGATGGAATTAAATTTCTGTTCAGTCTTAATATTCTTTATTATACAACTTAAATACAAGTTATATTCATATTGGATAAAAGCAACACTAAACAGAAATTTCCTCCAGACTTCCCTCTTTAGGGGTAGGTTCTTTGCTGGTGCAAATTTTCATCATTCAAATGAGTTACAGCTGCTTACACCAGCTAGAATCTGTGCCATCTTTTACCTCCATTATCAAGATAATATGGAAAATAATCTGTTTAGAGTTTCCCTTTCCAAAACAATGCCATGTTACGGTCCTCAGCAGAGTCAAAAGGCTCCCCAAAGCCACGTAGGAAGAATAAGCTGCAACCTTTCAAGATTTCCAAGCTGTGTGATAAATAATACCGAACTAATAATAACTCAGAGAGCAAGAGAAACAGTGTTTGTCTTATTTTCTCTGCTTTAGGGGAAAGAATCTAGGTAGCAGATTTTGTCATGATTTTATTGCTCATTTTCAGTTTTGCAGGTTTCTTTGTTTGTGCTTATGGATTGTAACGACTTTTGCAGAGAAATAAATTGTATTTCCATGGGAGCACAGAGCCAGGGCGTTAGGCAAATTGCAGAAGATGATGATGAAATTTGGACTAAGCTCACAACATGCTCTAGGTTTGATGATTTAAAAACATTCCTTTAGTAATAAAAATCAAGTCCTTAAGTTCAATCCCCACAGCCTGCGTAAAAACAAAAACATACACAGGATTATTCTGGTTTGATTTATTGTGCTTTTGCCTACTGAAAATCTTAGTGTGAGAAGCTTGCCAAGGTCAGTGCTTCTGCTTTCAGATTTCTTTATGAAAAAAAACCATGCAGAAAGCAAGCTGCATTTTCAATTTTTAAAGGCTCTGGCACAATGCCAGCCACTAGGCATTCAAGAGGTGTTCTGTAATCCGTTCAACTGGAACATAAAGTTTTGTTAAAGGTATGCTAGCATATTCTGTGCTGGCTGTGTTAATCAGTAATGTTCCATTAAATTGGCCACTGTCATACTAAAGAAAGATCTACACAGCCTGTGCCCCCTTGTAATAATAATATTTGACAATAATTATAGCAATACCAAGGTGTAGGTGGTCCAGCTGGCAAGAATAGCACAATATTTCTCTTTAATAGTGACTTGATCAAACATGTATAAGCATTTTGTTGAGACTTGAAGGGGATTATGATAGCTGAAATAAGATGAGATAATTTGCTGACAAAGTTTTTTCTTTTTTAAGAGAACGCTTACCCTTCTGTGCAAGTGTGTATATCCACACGGCCCTCACGCAGCCGCGCTGAGCAGAGCGCTGCAGGGTAAAAGCAAGCATGCCAGGCTGGGGCTGGGAGGAGCCCTCCACAAACAGGGGCGGGGTGGGGTTCCTGCCTGCAGCTGAAGAAATGGTGGCTGGACAAGGCTGAAGCAGCTGTTCAGTACTGCAGGCTCAGCCCCACCTCTGGGCAGCTGTTCACACTGTGCAGTGCGATTTCCCATGCAGCACTTGAGCAACACAGCAGTTAGCACAAGGCAGAGTGCAAGAACAGTCCCATCGAGGAACCAACAAGGTTCCCCATCCCTGCTGCTCCCTAACAGTGGGGCTGAGCCACCAACAGCGAGTTCTGTGTGGCATTTGTGACAGAGCACAGCGTGAAAGATACTTCTGCTTCTGCATGGAAGGTGATACCAGTAACAACTGGAAAGAGGGCTGCCACTGCCAGAATGCGGAACACAAAGGAAACGTCACGAGGGGTGGGAGCTGGAGTTGTGTTCTTGATGTTGTGTGAAGTTCTGTGCTTATGAAATGACAGAAACCTAGGCTTTTGGAAGAGGATTTTCTAGAAAACAGAAACACAAGGGGCTGGGGCTGGCAGGAACCTCAGGAGAGCATGTTGTCCAACCATGCACAAAAAAGGGCCAAACAGAGCCAGTTATTTGGTACATCGCTGTCTGGTTTTAATTATCTCCATGACTGGAGACTCTACAGCCTCTCGAGTATTTGACCACCCTCAGCATAAAAGTTTTCTTGGTGTGTGTTCAGATGGAATTTCACATCAATGTGAAATTGCCTCTTGTGCTGTCACTGGGCACACACAGCTTGAGGCAGATGGAGGCTGCTGATCCACACTGTGGACCTTGGCTTTAAGACTGCTTAGACACAGCAGTCAGCCCAACAAAGACACTTCTACAACTACAACATCTATGAGGGAAACCCTGTTCTTTCTTCCATTTTCCTCTGCTCTTTTCCACTATTTCTTCCGGACAGCTTATGAGGAAAGCCTAGTATGGACATCTGCACAGATGATATCTTGAAAAAACTGAAGCGTGTGGAAGAAGTGAACCTAGGGATTTAATTCTTTGATGCACCATAGCAAGTATGGTGCTGGGGGCATCTGTGGAGGTGGTGGCGTTTCTTCAGCTGTACATGAAAGAAATCAAATCAGTCCTTCAGACTTCAGCTTTCTCAGCCAGTCTACAACCTAAAAGTGAACTTGTGTCAGCCTTATTTGAGTCAGTTGGTATTTACTTTTTTCCATGGAAGGAATAAAAATCAGTATTCTGGCCATTTCCAGATGTCTTATCCTCTTCTTAAAACAATACTGTAACTAAAACTAGCTGCCCTATTTCAGTGACGTCCTATATTGAATGACTGGTAGTGCGGATCTACTGCCTCTAGCATTTTGCAACACAGAACAGTCATTATTAGTCAGAAGAGGAGCTGTAGCATAGACTCAGTAGTTAGTATTTCCCATTTCACTCATCGGCGCTCACAGAATCTTATGAGGTTATTAGAGAGAATGCACCATTTTTCCTCTCCTTTTCCTAGTGTCTCACATGTGTACCCTTTGTGGTATTCAAAGGGCAACATGCTAACCTTGTGCAAACTGGGCCACAAACATCCACATAACAAAAAAAGCTGCATCAACATATTCTATAATACATGATGACATTGATTCAACGTGTGCAGAGAGGCAGATGCTGCTTGCTCTAGCAGTGCAATGCCCAGCAGCTCCCGGCCGGCTGCAAAAGCTCTCCAGTCCAACTATTGATTTCCTGACTAGACAGAGTACACGGGGCCAAGCAAGATCACAGCCCAAGGTAGTATGGCCACAGGCACTTTTTTGTGTCTGCTTCTTACCTCCACTTCATACAATGAATACTTTCCTTCAAGACAGTGACATACAATGATTGATCCCAGAAAGTCACCTGTTAGGGTTTCTGCTCTCTCTTTCCTCTGTCTTATTCCAGACATGGCAGGACACCCACTGTGGGGTACAGTCCTTTGCTCCCCGCTCTCACCTCCTCTGATCTGGAAGATTTCACTAGGTAACTATCCCATACACATACTAAGAATAAAAGTTTTCCCCTCTTCATCTCAGAGGGCACCAAAACAAGATGACCATGCCAAATAACTGAAATAAAGAGAGCAACAGCAGTCATCAGTGAAGAATAATGCAAGCTGGTCACTGGCTAAAACAGGCCACAGACTTGGAACAGAACGAAAATGACCTTAATATAATAACACAATATTGCTAATAAACCTACTTCTGGAAATTTCTATGGAGGATAAATTGGACATAAATTCTTACCTCTTCCTTGACATCCTTGGTTATTCTCAATAACCATGATTTGCGAGCAGGACTATTATTAAGCCCATCTGACAGTATGTAACTGAGTTTTAATTAGATGAGGTTGCAATTGTGTGATACCTTTGACAAATACTTCTGTGGCTTGTTTCTATAAAACAATCTGAAACACTGAGTATTTTGTTTCCTTTAAGTTTCAGTGTTTTGGTACAGTTTGTCTGCTATTGCACAATAACTCCAGATTATGTTGCTCTCTAGATGAAATACCAAAGATCACATAAAAGAAGTGAATGTTCATTTTCCACAGTTGTATCCATAAAATTGTGTGAGAGAGATTTTAGTCATATCAATGAAGTAATTTGCCCTTTTTTGAGATAACACGCATCAACAAAATAGTCCATATAATTTGGAAGAAGTATTTGGGGAGGAACTTGATTCAGAATAAAAAGGCATTCTAAATCCACTTCTTTATTCACTAAGTGTCATATGTACTTTAATAGTCTAATTTTAAACACATCTGAGACACTATTCTAAGTAATGAGATCAGAAAAAAAATGACATTTTCATGATGGGTGATGAACCCTTTAAATCTGTTCTTAATGGATGCTTAAAAATAAATATATATCTGGATTTCTGTTCTCCGAAGAGGAACTAACAGCGAGTCTAAAAGAATAACCAGTTTCCACAGAGGAGGGGGTGGGCCAATTTGGCCCATCTGATTGCTGAAAGCATAGGCATCCTGCTGAGCTAAAGGATGCTCCATCCTCCACTTTTCACAGCACTGGCCATCTTTTTAACGTAGTTGATTATCTGTCACGCAAAGATTGAACAGCCAGTGACTGAGGCACTCACTGGGTGAAAAGCCTCAGCATGACTGGGGGGAGAACCTTGCGCGTGCCAGCAGAACTTGCTTTTTGCTGGAAAGCAGGAACATCTTTGCAAGAAGCTTTGCCTTGCACTTGCCACGTTTACATTGGCTGTCTTAAAGAAAAGGTGGCTCACCATCATCTCTGGAAATTAAAGCCAAATGCCCACTTTAAATCAGATTACAGGCAGAGATTGAGCTGTGTAATACGAGGATGGTATTTAAAAGAGCAAGTTGTGAGTTATCTTGAGACTGGATGGAAGGCCAAAAAGGAGTGCTAAAGACTGTTACTATGAAAAAAACATTAAAATATAAGCAAATGTTACTATTGGAAAAGCATCAGCTTCCAAACCCTTTTTCCCCCCTTCCTTTCAACAAAGTAAATTAATTTACATATGAAATACATCAACTGTATTTTCTTTTGATAACAGCAAATTATCTTACTACCAAGTAAGTACAGATCGCAAAAGCCTAATTGGACGTTAACAACTTGTGAAAAATTCTGAATGTCACATCGTGTGCATATAAATGTTTGATTTTGTTTAAAAAACAGTCCGTTACCAAAGAAAAAACTCACTAGATTTTATGTAAAGGAAGCTAAACATAAATGGCCCTATTGTACCCTCAATTTGTATATGTAACTTCCATTGGCAGAAATGGATGCTGTGTACATATCTGACTGAGCAAAGTATTGTGCTAGCAAGAACTTCACAATTACAGACAATTACCTTGGTTTTCTTGCACCTGGTGTTTACAAGGATTCTTTGTTGGAATTCTTGAGGAAGGAAAGACTTCTGTATGTAAAACGCTGATCTCTNTCCCACTCCACTCCCCCCCCCGAGAAGAACTACAAGTCATAAACAATTCCTGAAATATCACCATGATGAAACAAATCCTTAGTTAACTTTATTCACATGAAAGTAGAGGAGCTCTAAGTGAAGACAGCTTGTCTGTACAGGGAAAGATAAACTATTACCCAAATACAATACTCTGAGTCTCTGTTTTGTGCAAGCATGTGCAGCAGGATCTAGTTTGTGAGAACTTCATCCACCCTTGGGCACCAGTGCCCCATATGTCTGTTTATAACAAGTCAAGTTTCAACACTCAGGTAAGACCTACCCTGGCTCTTTGAGGCATGAAAGGCCTGTCAGTAGATAATGACCCATATCCCAAGCTGCCGTGACATGGGAAAATGGTGGTAATTCTGACACCCAGGTTGAATAATAATTTCTGTTGTTAAAGAAACTTAGTCTTCTCTGAAAGGCTGCAAAACTTCCATAGCTTAAGGCAAAGTGCTAGAAGTTGACAGTGACAAAATGCCTATGATTAGAGATGTGCGCTTCGCTCAGCTTATATATTCCTCTTCCAATTTGGATTCGTTAATAAGTTTTGAAGTTTGCCACGTCCTTTTAAGCATTTGCAATACTCTAGAAATCTGGAGTATTCAGCCAAAACACTAACAAACATCATAATGTTAGGCTTATGCCACTGCCAAAATATCAACACTGCCACATACTAAGCTGTGAACACCTGGACGCTGATACAGCAGAGACAGACACAGTGAGAAAGCTGGAGGGGGAGTAGAGAAGAAGTGTTCCCATTCCCATATCCTACTGTGGAATATATTCTCTCTGTCTGTCTCTGCCATGAAAAGCTGAAAAGTTTCCTTTGGACTTCCTTGATCAGCATTCAATGCTAGACCCCCAGTCCTGTAATTTAGTAAGCCTCTTTGGAACCAGTTTCTTCTACTGCAAACAAATTTGTTTAATTAATCTAATTGTAGTTGAACAAAATATTCTTCAGTTGAAAGAGTATGAAGTTATATACACACAGCCATATTTAAAATAACTCTTCTAAATTAAGTTTAGGTACTTGAAACCTACAAAGTGGCAGATGAATCTGGCTCTTGACCTCAACTCAGCCTCCTTGCATGTAGAGGGTATGATGCAGTCTTTAATTATATAGTTACATAATTATATTTCCACAGAAACCCAGATTTTTTTCAGTAGAGTGAGATATAGAATGAAAGCATATGGCTTTAAAAATGTATTTATGGTAATTTAAAGAGATTAAAAAACGACCAGAACTGAAAAGATCATTTATCTCAGCAGTAGCAGATGGGCCTCCTGCTGAGATCAGGACTTCATTGTGCTCTGCTCCATACATGCACATTAGATCAGACAGCAGTTGTTCCAAAGACTTTCCAGTCTAAGTAGGGCAGTCAGGCAAAATAAGGGGAAAAGGAAATAATTCCTTCATGTTACAAGCAGAGAAGGGGACACACTAATGCACAAGTAAGTTTAAAGTAAGGTCAAGTAATTGAATTTAGTTTTGCTAAGATGCAAATCGATTTTAACCCATTATCAGTGGCCTCCTGCTCTTAAACTAATCAGAGCTATGGGTCTGTAAGAAGAATTCTTCTAGGCATCCATAGGTTTTGAGTTTAGGAAGCATTATTGTCATGGGCTGGGTTAGTCTCAGTTGTTTCTCAGTATCCCAGACATGTTGCTGTACTTGTTTATCAATGCTAGAACTGTAACTGCTTTGCTTTTCCCGTCATGGTCAGGCCAAGTCAAGCTGCTCAATTAATGCTGCCCTAGTAGATATTTTCATTTCATTACATAAAATTGAAAGTTATCAGCTAACACCTCCTAAGAGGCAAAAGTTGAGAAATTGCTTCAAGATCACAAAATGGGTTTAACAGCCTTTAAATCAGTACATTGCTTGGTGAGCATATTAACACTACACAAGTATGAAATGTTTTAGTTGAATTAACAGATTCTTTGCATCATAGAGGCAAAACACTGTTAACAGACAGCATGATACAGGTCAGGGCTAGGGATAATTTGACTTTGGTAGAATCAATAGTGCCTTATAAAACACAAAATGGTCTAGATCTAGGACATGGGTTCAAGGAAATTTAATGAGAAAGGACCCAAGTTTTGCTTAGCCACAAAACTGTTCGTAAAAGAAAAATTCCCTCTAAGCCACTAAAACCCTTCAATTCACAACTTCTACCCAGTCTGCCAACATATGTCTTCTCTTTTATGCGTTTTGTCTCACTTGGGTAGGCTGGGGAACAGTCTGTTGGAGAGAGTTCCTCTGAAAGGTATGTGTGGGCAACAGGAAGTTCCAAATAGAAAATAAGTTAATAATTAATCATGATACATGGTTTCTTACATCAGACAACCCAATATATCTTTTTCTTCTATGGGAAGATTGCAGCTAGAGTACTTCTATCCAGTTTTAAGTGTGCGTTCCAGGTAAAGTAATTAGATGCAACATACTATTCCATTCAATTACTATGGATAAATTAAGGTTTGCAATCTCGATCTCACATTTACAGATATGAAATTCCAAACAAATTTTCATCTAAAAATCAATATCATCAACTACAGTGCCCTTGAGTTCTCAGTGATACGGCTACTATAGAGGCTATAGCTAAGCTCATACGTTCAAGCAGGAAAAAAAATTAAATGAATGAATTAGTCTCTCATATTCTGCATGCTTCTAACCATCTGTATGACATGCTTGAAGAAATCTTGCCATTTTAATATTTTCTAATTCGTAAATGTTACCATATCTTTCAAAAGTAGAAATCTGACTCAACACACAGGGAAAGTCTTCAGTCAATTATTCGGACATTTTGTAATCATCTCTATCAGACCGGTAGTCAGAAATAGCATACCTGATTGTGAGTATCTTAATGAAATTATTTCAGAATTTAGGGTCAAGCTTTTGAATCTACAAGAGAGGCTTGAAGCCCAACTCTTTTCTTCTCTATGGCTCTATGATAGAAATGTTAATCTTCCTTTAAGCTCACCCTGCACAGCTCTGAAAATAAGAGTAGTTGGTTTAAATACAATAGGACAGGGTGTGGGGAATGTAGGAATTCACTGTGTTGACAATGTCTCAGTATTTATGAGATGGACATAGAAAATTATTACTCTGTGCAAAGCACTGCAATCAAAAGGAGATTTTTAAGCAAGTTGAAAGTGTTGAAACAATACCAGAAGTCTGGTAGTTGGCCACACAAATTAAGATTAATAGAGAAGAATGAGAAAAAGCAAAGAAACTTACAGATACACAGTAATTTAAAGAATTTTCAAGACTGAGTTATCTTCAGCAGCATTAACAAAAAAAAAAAAATCCATTACCAAATTAAGTCAAATTAAGTCCTGCATCTGTGTTTTCTTATGTTTGAAAAAACTGAGCCTAGGACTCTTGTAACAGACCTTGTTTTCTGCAATAGTTTGATTTCATCTTAGAATGGCTGGGCTGGAAATGTCTATAAAATACCAGAAAACGCTGTGGAATAACTGCAAGTTGCAGAGGACAACCGTGCAGTGTTCTTATACACAATGAGGTTTGCTCTCCAAGATATTCCTGAATAAGAGTATTTGAATCTGCTCATCAAAACCGGAGTTGAGCTTTTAGTCCAGATCCTCAGCACAGCAACAAAAGCATGACTGAAGCCTTCCAAAGAAAACAGATATACCGTCTGCAAAACTTAGCCACATTAACAGTCAGTGTAAAATAATCTCCCATAAGATTCACAGAAAAGACATTCTACTTTGAAAGCAGCACAGCCATTGTCTTCAATTAATGTGGAGTCAAATTTTGTTACATATATTTATTTTAACTATCACAGTGAAGCTGATATCATCATGAACCCTAGTTTTGTTTTTACTCTGAAATTTCTGCTGATTAAAAGATTTCAATAACTGTATTTGTTTTCTCAGCAGCTTCTGTCTTACGGAAAAAAATAAATATCTTCCCATCACTCACTTCAGCATTTTATTCAGAGCTGTGCAACTCCTTAGCAGGTAATTAGATGTAAAACAATAAAGGCTGCTCATCTGGCTGACGTAAGAAAGATATTATAGTGAACGGTAAGGGATGATTAGCTTCTTGAATATCAATAGAGGATACAAGCTGAGAAAGCTTGAAAAAGCACAAGAAAGAGTATCATCGTAACATACAGTTTAAACTTTAACAGAAAAGTAAACCATTAAGTAACACATCATCCATCAGACTCAAAATGGTTTAAAATCACTTATTATCTTTAACATAACGTTTGCTTACCAGCTAACCCTCAGCACAGACTCTCCGCTTTACAGACTGAAAATTTGTTCCATAACTGTACTACAGACGGAATTGTAACCCCACGCTGTTTTGAACATCCTCCCTGCTAGGCAAGATTTGAGATGATTTCCAGAGGAACATCTGCTCACAGGAGACCAAGTCACACCTCATGCTCTGCTGAGGACAGTTGCATTGCTGGAGCCTGCTAAGCAAGTGACAGCCAGCAACTGCCCCCAGCAAGCCTCCCTTTTGGGGTGGTCACAGCAACTCACCGATCAACGGCAAAAAGCTGTTGTTCTGAGAGCACCAGTATGGCTGGGGGCCTGATGCTGTAATCATGGGAGATGATGACTAGAGTTGTGTTCCAAATACCTCAGTCCACATTATCTATGCCAAAAGCCTAAATCTGAACTGACTGAGATTCCATTTAGACTATCATTGGATGGTTTTTCACTGTGCTCCATTCTTACATGGGGCTTTATTCAATAGGTAGGGTTTTGATAGCTAGCTAGTTTATATTTTTACTGCCCCTAGATGTTCATCCCTGCCCCTGTGCTCTCCCTCCCCCAGCGTTTGTGCAGCTGATTTTCTTAGTTCGCTTTACAGTGCAATCTGGCAGAAAGTGAGCAGGAGAAATGGGGGTGTTTTGGATAAATCACTTTCCTGAACAAATTCACTCTGCATATGTGGGAAGGAAGAGGGAAAATGCAAAAATGAGCAGCGATACTGGGTGCCTAAGTTCTGCCAAACTGCTAATGGAAAGGTTTTTTCGGTGTTCTCCCATACGGAAAATTCCAAATTCACAGCAGCAGGCAGCCTGCAGGCGCCAGCTCCTGAAGCCTTACTTACTTCAGGAAGTGCTGAAGGCTTCTCCCAGCGGGCCCACCTGAAGGGTGCTCATCGCTCTGGCTGTGAGCTGGTTGGTGGCAGTGCTGCTGCACTGGACATGATGGGATGCCTGCATGGGTACCATTTCTGGGTATGGCTCAGTGCAAGGGGAAGGAAAGATTAATCTTCGATTTGTTCCAGCTTCATCCACCTGCTTGAACTTTCCCAAATTATAGAGGAGCCTTCAAAGCAGTGAAGCACAATAAAAAATGCTTAATTCAAATGCTTGCATTCCTAATCCACACAGAGAGAATTAGCTAAAACAATCTGCTGCAGTTAGCTATGTATTCATCCTCATTGTTGGGAGAGGGAATATAGGGGGCCTTCAACAGCGGATGAAGCCCTTTCTGCACTTGGCCTGTCTTTCATCTCTCACCTCTAAAGATCTAATCTCTCCTGCTTGAAAACAGGACTACAACAAGGCAGTGTTTTCCTTCAGCTTAAGTTGATTTTAAAAGCAATTCTCTGTATGTAAACTCTAGCTAGATTTATTTTTCCATTATGAATTAAAGTTTGCTCTTGGCAGATGATGAGGGAGAAACGGCTTAATGGAAAGCAAAGACACATCCCTCCCTTAACCTGCTTTGTGCAGTCATCTTTCCTCCATTTGCCAGAAATTACAAAGCGATTGACTTCAAAGGCACCACACGTTGTGAGTCAGAGGTCGGCATCTCTGGGCGTACGCGCACACGGGTTGCGGCGGGTGCTGCGGCCGCACCAGGGCAGGCCTGCCAGCACTTCTGATAGCAGCCTTCCCACACCTGAGGAAACAGGAATTCCCTGCTGGGTGGGGCTCTGTTAAACCCCTCATGTTACAAAGAAAACACTTTCCTATTGACGTAAAAGATTCTTCATTAGTACTAAGTATTGTTAAAATGCAGCCGTGAGATCCAGGGCCAGACGGTGGAGCAGGATGGGTGCTGTTGGGGACCAGACCTGTGATGCTCCTGCCTCACTGGCCCATGGTGGCTGATGCTGCCTGGCCTTGTCTGCAGGGCCCATCACTACTGCCACCACGGCCTGGAGTGCAGTGTGTCAACATGCAATTAAACCAGGCTAACGACATGCCTCGCCCTGCTCCCCGCCCTTGGCACATACTCCTGACACTTGAGCCAGGCCTTGCGTTTCTCTAACCCCATGATGAACCTGCTCAGAGTGCAGAACTGGCAGAAGACCCACCCTGCCAAATGAATAAACAAAGCCTTGGTCAGCTTTCTGCCAGATTTCCTCCCGCCACCATTTCAACTGAGTGCTGGCCCTGTGGTGGCCAGCCAAGGGGCAAGCTGAGCAATACACTTGCCATTAGGCCATCCACATTTTGCTAGCGCTCATCATTGGATCAGGTTGGTTAAAATACCACACTGCATCTTGATGAGAGCCTGACGTCCTTCATAACCTGCCATTGTCCTCATGAGGGGATAGCCAAAGGCAGTCCTGACCAACATGGTGTTCTAGAGCAAGGCTTCCAACAGAAACAGCTGCCCTCACAAGACTTTCATCTGCAGATCTGGTTAAAGTCAGCAAGTGAGCTCTGTACTCTTGCTTTCTAAGCGAGAGGAGAAAAAGAACAAAAAGATTCCCTTTAATGAGCAAGAGCATTAGAAATAGAGAGAAGCCTCATTCAAGACAGTAGATGTTACATCAAGGCCTGTTTGGAAAGCTTGGGGAAGTTGTAAACTTCAGACTAGGAATTTTTATGGTCATATTGGTGTCCATGTGGATGTTTGAGACAGACAAGACAGCAAGGATGGGGAGAAAGCACCAGCCACAGACATGACCCCAGGGAGGGCAGGAAGGGGAAGCCCTGTAGTGTGAAGTTGGCTGAGAAAGCAAGCATGGACATAGGAGCACAGGACTGTTTTGGGAAATGGGACATTGTCTGTAGCTGTCCACGGAGCCACACTAGAGGATGCACCCACTGTGTGCGCAGAGTCCTCTCTTCTCTGTTCAGCAGATATGCTTGGATCAGGAGCTCTCTCTAGGCTAATTGCTCGAGTCTAAAATGGCAACACAGGTACCAGGGAGACTATTCCCATTTCCTGTAACCGTACACATTCGTCAGGCTGTAAAACAGCACATATGCCATAGGAAGAACCTGACATTTGAAGCCTGTAGCAGAGGGCAAATGAAGTTCTGCTTCCCTTTGTTTGCCATCCAAGGAAAGCTGAGGCTCTCCACCCTTTTTTGATTGCAAGCAGCTTATGCTAACCAGCTGTCATTTCAAATGGAAAGTGTGATCAGCATGATTGGTTAGCGACTGCTGTTGTCCTCTGTTATCACATTATCTAGCAATAGCGCCTGCAAATGACATGGACACAAATATGGTTTTTGGCAAAGTACTGTATTAACCTGAATTGTAAGTACTAAAACAGAGCATTTCTGTCTCCACATGAAAGAAAGGAAGAAAGAAACAGGGGGGTGGGAGGGAGGAAGCGATTGCAAGGTCTCTCTTTTCCACTCTGACAATTTTGTGTGTGAACTACAGTAGCTTTTTGTATTCTTGAAAACTGGCCACTCCTAACTGATGAGCTCAGTGCTGTTTGCGTCCTGAAGAGACATTAGGGCAGAAACTCCGCAACAGCAAATCAGTGTAGCTGCACCAAAGCAGAGAGCACAGTGCTGATTTATGCCAGCTACGAGTCTAGTTTCATCTTGTTTAAGGACACAGCTTATTCCANGTGTGTGGCAGCAACTGAAAACAAACATTTCTAAATGCACAAAGGAAAAGGCCCTGGACTAGAAAGATTTGTAGTAAAGAAGTCACTGTTTACATGAATTCACTGGTCCTAAAAAATTTTCAGGAGAAATCACACAGGCCAGGGTAGCATTTGATTGCTTCATGAAGGGAGTATAAAAATGTACGCCCAGGAACAGCAGTAAAGGCATGTCTCCTCAGACAGCAAAATGCCTTCTGGAGCTCATTAGTACTGGTAGAATGAGCAGTACAGGGTGGAGTGACTGCAGATTTCTACATCTACTGAAGAGGTGCAGTACATTTTTCCCCATGGGAAGAAAGAAATACATGGAAGTCGACCCTCCTCTCATCAGCTGCCTGCTGCCCCTTCCCTTTGGAAGGCACACCTCATTATCAGCTCCAGCTCCCCCTTCCCAAAATGCATATGCTGCAGTCTCTACAGATGCCATGTGGCACATGACATAACATCTCAGAGAAAAAAAAGTAATAATACTCATTTCTATTGTTCGACTGATACCAGCTGTGCGTGCTCACTGCACTCTGAAGAACCCTTTCTGGGATCAACTGTCCCATTATTGCAGATGTCAGTGGGACTGTAATGTATTTTATCATTCTTTGCTGTGTTTGAGTTTCATTTTGTACTCATTACAGCTGGTACAGCTTTTTGCTCAAAATCTAGGAGGCCACAGTCAGTTTTCATCATTTTGCTCAATACCATTATATTTTGATTTCTAGCTGTTCTAGAAAAGCAACAAGTTTTTGTTGTTGTTCACTTTTTCTTTCTCCTCTCTTATAGATGCAGATATTGGTTCAGCTACAGTTAACAGCAGTGTAGATTTCTTTTCCAATATTGTGAAAATTAATTTGCCTTTCAGAACTCCTATATGCAAATCCTACTGCTCTGTTTTTATTCATCAAAACCAAAAAATATGAAGAAATAGACAGTGTCAAATAACTCAGTCAGTAAAATAAATAAAATAAAAAAAATCAGAACATCAGTAAAAAACCATGTTACTTCCAGTTCAAAAAGTCACATTTGTACCTGTACAATGTCCAGCATTGCTGGATTCTGCAAGGACTGCCTGTATCTGCCCCTCAGCGCAGCGTGCCCCTGCCATGGCACTGCAGGGATTGCAGCTACATGCAGGCAGGCACAAGAAATGGAATGCTTCATGAAAAGTCAGTTTCTTCAGCAAGCAGCTTGCCATCAAGTAGTGTCCTACTTAATGGGGTTTTAAAGATCTGTTTTGGAGTTTATCGAGGCAGTTGGACTGGTTGAAATATTCTGAAGAGTTACTAAATGGAACTGTTCTTTAACAGAAATGGAAATCTTTTCACCCTATGGACAGTAAACATTTACTCAAGGTGGGAGGTGGTAATTAAAAAAGTAATTCATTTTTCCAATAATTCAGGCTTTTCTCTCTATTCATGTAATTTATAAATGACAATCAAATAAAATAAGTCTGACATTATAACAACAAGTCATTCCACAGTGTAAACTGACTTGGGAAGGTAGGTGGGAAAAGATGACATCACCTTGTCCGTGAAAGATACAGCTTCTCATTCTAAATTAGAACAAAGACAAAAAATAGAGCATTTCCAGGGTAATGCCTGTTCCCCCTACTCATTATTACCTTTTAAGGCCGCTGCATTTTTGCTCCATGACTGATCTGCTGAATGGCCTTGCACAAGTCACTTATCCTCTTTATGCCTCAGAGCACATACAGCTGAGAGATGTACACAAGCTATAACCATATGTCATTATGCCAGCACAACACAGTGCGTCAACTGAGTATTATCTTATTCTACCTACATTGAGTACATCCATGCTGATTTTGCTTACCTAGACAAGTCTCCCATCTTCAATTTGTAATAAATGGTGTAAGGAACATTTACTGGAACTGGTCACAGTTTAGAAGAATAATTCCCAGTCCTTCCCCCAAGCAGCAATCATCTCTTCCTCCACCTTATGAGTGATCCTTGGAGCCAGAGCTGCGCACATGCTGCTAAAGGCAACGGGTAACTGTTTTCAAATATCTGAGGTACTGCTTTCAACAGCATGGGATTTTGTGATCTCTTCTGAGATAGAAAAAAATCCAGCAAGAACAACATCAACAAAACAACCTTTTTTTTTTTTTTTTTTTAAAAAAAAAATGTAGTAGCACAGAGATGTGACTGTAAAAGTAAATATGCTAAGAGGGCCCTAGGGAGGGCAAGGTGCACATGCATGTGGGCAGCAGTCCCAGGGGTAGGTCTTTGAGCAGTAAGACCATTTAAATAACATTTTCAGGGATTGTGAAGTTGCTTCAACTCCATCTCTGCAGCTAAAATGCACCCTGCAGTTACAATGCCTCCCTTCTGGGGAGGCTACAGGCTTAGATGAGCTTCCCAGCTTGACATAAGACCTTCACTACTACCTAGAGATATACATGTTAGCAACCGCACCGCCCTGAAAACACTTCATCTATTAACAACAGAGCGCTAGAGCATATTACTGCACAGTTACAAAGTCAGGAACATTACGTTTAGTGCACATTAGGATACCTGACATTAACTACAAGCATGTTTACAGTCTCTCTTCCCTGCTGTAAATGCCTTTGCTGAAGTGGCAGGTTTCCATTCGACTGCTGCCTGATAGAGATGTGAGCAGGATGAAACTCTTGAAGCTGTGGCTCTGTGCTAGCCATATGTTACTTGCAGATGCAGACGACTTACCTATTAAAATTCAGAGCAGCTGTGTTCAATGATAACTACATTGGACTAGTATCAGCTCATTCTCCTGGGAGCTGAGCCACCATCGTCTATATGAAGCCAAACAGTCAAGTAAAGTCATATGCAGCCAGAGGAAGGACACAGAATCCCAGGAAAGGGTTTTCCTTGCCGCATTTTTTCAGGTCAGCTCAAAAGGTGAAGACTCCTTAAAGAACTTGTACGCTTCACAAGGTCAGACTTATTCCAGCACACCCTCAGTGCTTTCTTCACTCTGTTCTCACAAAAAGCCCCCTTTTAAAAGTTGCTATTCCTATTTGGAGCCTTTCTCTTTCAGTTTCGGCCCCAGCTTGGCGCCCTCTATTTAACCAGGGGCAGACACTCTGCAACTGTACAAGAAACTAAGAAAGGCCTTCCTGCTTTAACTCTGCTACTCCTTACTACAACTGGAGCTGAAACATGAAATAACATCAAAAGATTCTGGCCTGGATTTCAAATCTCTTTGTCTTCAGAGTGTTGCTGATTTACTGGGTTTGGATTTGGACCACTTTAAGAGTCAGTAGCCAGTAGATCACTTCAGATCAGGATGTCAAGTTCCCTCATCCAAACTCCCAATACGTTTGCATACATGTTCCTTGTCCATTTTACTCAAAGTCATCTCTAACATGCTGCTTCTCAGCACGACAACGGGTCTCTGGTAACATAGGACAGCAACCTACAGCATTTGCCATTGCTTTGCTCTCACAGTTTTGCCCCTTCCACTGGGCCAATAAGAAGGTACTGTGTGGGCACCTGACCCTTTTACCCTGGGCTGCATGTGCTGCTCTGATTCATCTCCTCTCGAGTAATACTGTTCTCGTTAAGGATTCAAATCCATTAGTGGAAAGAGGCTAGGGACATAATGTATCTTCAACATATATGTATTGAGAACACTTATTTCCCTCCTCTCATAACTGTTCAATTTACTTCAATTAAGCTCTGAAAGAAAACCATTCAGACTTATTCAGCAAGCATGGCTGATGTTCCAAAGCTGAATCCTCTCCCCGGTAAAGCTACAGGCACCCATCCTGGTGAGCACGCCTGCCTTCTGCCACTAAGCAGGTCACGTGCTGGACATGGGGATATATGTGGGCATGGGCTGCAAGAGTTTGGTGGATAAGAAGATCTTTTTTTATGCCCTAGGAGAAGACAACGTTGTTGCCATTGTGAATTTTAGCAATTTGTTTTTGTTCTTGGGCACAGAGTCCAGATTGGGCAACTGAAAAGCAACATGAGCCTTCCTTCTTCCTCCATGATTTAGGCATGCATCTATACCATCCCAATGCATAGAACAGCTCCATCTAAGTTTTGTGTTAGATCTAAACCTTTCTTCTGTGGAAGGTCTCTGCTGTTCTCCTACAGATGCTTTCAGACCACGCCTGGAGAACTCTAAGTCACAGTCAGCAGACACCTGATCAAGTTTGTATTTAACTCGTATTTAGAACATTTGCCAGAGAGTAAGCATCATCTTCTAATGGCCTGAGAAAATTCCAATAGCTGTTAAATATTTTGTTCACAAGGTCTTTCGCTTTGTGAGCTTCATAACGTTTTCCCATCTTTGCATTATTGAAATCTAAAGCCTGAGAAATATCAGATTTTTTTTACATTAAGATGAGTCATTTTGGAGGCAGAAGCATAATACATCTCAAAACGGACAAATCTGTAACAGCTAGAACAAGCTATAAGCACTTAAAAACTAATATTTGTAAGAATGGGCCATTCTTTGTTGAAGTAAATGAATGGGAACTTTTTATTTTTAAATTAAAATCAAGTTCCGTATAGGAAGATTCCTATTTTTTGCGATTCAGCTAATATGAAAATGAAATTTAGAGGCAACAGAGTGGGACGGAAGATGGGACAGTTAGCCTTGCTCCCAAAGCCTAAGTACAGAGAAGGAAGAAAGGAAAACAGAGATATAAATTACACCAATTATTTCTCTTTGTTATCTCTTGTATCCTTGCTCAGGATAATTCTTATAGACAGTGCTGGAGATGAATACATTTTTTAAAATGATAAACTTTAGATGTAATGAAGCAGCAACCTCAGTTACAGAATCTTATTACACAAAAAAAAGAAAACAAATCTGATGTACATTGTTACACAATAGTGCACATGGGAAAGGTTTGAACTGTAAATAGAGCAAAGAATGAAAGAACATGAGTTACTAAACTATTAATGTATAGAAAATTTAGAGTTAAATACTAGCGCCTGAAAGCGTTTTTACATCAGTTAAAAACCAAGCTAAATTTCTCCAATTGTCATTGTACCTTTGGATATAGATTAACAGAATAATACTCTTCTGTTTTTTTCTTTAACAAAAAAAACCCCATGAACGCGACAATACTACTTTTGCGTGATCAGAGAAGGCCTCGATAGATCACTGACATTGCTGTCATGCCTTGAAACAACAGGGCATGCTGTCGACCCTCAGATGAAAGCAGACCAGGTTTTGACAGTCATACGAGCCCATATCAGGTTCCTAGGCAGCGACCAGACTCTCAAATCTCAGCCAAATCACGGATGTCTGGCTTCTTGCACCTCAGAGCCCATTCAGCCAGAAGACTCTCTTCCTCTAGAAATGTAGCACCAGCAGAAATAAATCTCCTCAGGATTTAAAGTCAGAGACCAAAATAATTGACACAGCTAACCCAACCGTCCACCACTGGTGAGCCCATGTGGGCAATCAGTCCTTGCATTAACTCTTCCCTTGCCAGTGAATGGTAAAAAAACATTATTTCTTACACAGACTCTGCAGTGTGCAATTAACTTTCTTTTAGAGAACTTTATTCAATCAGAAATGCTATACTCCTTAAAAGATTGTGGGAGAAGTACCTTAAATTCCAGCTTTTCTTGTATTTGTACTTTATCTTAGCCCTGTGTGTTAGCTGAACAGTAGCCTATATTCACACTAAGTGTGGCTGGAAGTTATGCTTGGATTGTCTTGTGGCGTCCACGCAAGTCAGAGCCTGTAGCCAACCACTCACTGACCTATGCAGACAGATGCTGGGAGTCACTGACAGAGGTTTTTATTGAGTCAGAAATGAGTTTATTAACCCATATGACAAAGTTTTTTCACAAAGCTAAAGGTGCTAAGGCACCTGACAAATATCCGGGTGGCACAGAAAGCATACAGAGCTCTACTCCCTCAGTTGCCAGCTCTAAGACACAAGTTTGATGTTCCACAGTCTTCCCAACTCATAAGAATATCAATTGCTTTAGGAGTTTAGAAAGGAGAATTTTAGTCATGAGGTCTTAAAGGGACACTAAAATTATTGAAACCTTAAAGGCAGGCAACATTTATTTTATTCTTGCATGCTACAAAGCATCTATAAATCACAGTTTGCATAAAGGCAAATCTTGCATCACACGCAGAGCAGTCTGAACTGGTGCATGCAGAATCCAAGTTAGTACGTACTCTGATTTGCACAGATCAGCTCTGTGAGCACAAGCTGAAGTCCACACAGCTAGGGCTTAACTCATTTACTAACTATGGGTAACAGCTGTATATATAGAAATCATAGCAACTGTAAGGCTGAAGATCAGCTGAAGATATGGCACTGGTAACACACCCCTCATGCTATGAGCTTTGGGCTCTTTTGCACCATCAGTACTCATGGCATGAGGTCTGAACAGCTGTACCACTCCCAGTGCTTGCTCCTACAAACATATCCCTAAGACATGATCCCTCCACACGAGCATTAGTGTGATTCAGCAATATACTGACAAGTGCTTTTTCCTATTTATATTGCAGCTTCTAACATTGTTATTAGAAGTACCAAATCACAGATAAGAGAAAGGAAAAAATTAAGTTATTACTAAGAATTTAGTCAGCTCTAGGTAAATCTACAGTGAACACTTTTCTTTTTTACCCTCGGATCACACTGCTTGCTTGTATTATGTGCCCTACAATCATACAGCACACGTTGCTTCTCTCAATGTCAGTACGGAACGTCAGTGGAAAACAGGAGCATATATGCAGTAAAAATCCACACAGAAGACCTCTGCATCTCATGGAAAATGTCCACACTATTCATACTCGAGTGCATACACCTCAAAGATGGCAAACAACAACTGCAACAGAGCACATCAAGCACCAGTTCAATATGAAACAAGAAGGTTTTGGCTTTCTACACCCTCCTCTTTACTCAGCTTGAGTTCTTTTGTACTTATAAGAGAAAAAAAATATATATAACATAACGTGTCACAAAAGAAATCACAACCAAATATATCAGCAGCCCCACTAGAAATAAGGCAAAGACAACAATTGACACAAACAATTTCATGAGATAGAAACCATGTTACTCACAGCCCTAACAACTTCTACAGCAGTTGTTTCCATTTAAATTTATATATTTCAATATTTATATATTTTGATAAAGTTTGTCATTTGTTTTGAAGCAAACAACCCGCACACATTAAAAAAAAGCAAAACAAACACACACACAGAACAAGCAAACAAACAAACAAACCCAACACAATAAAAAAAAAAAACTCAAAAAACCTCCAAACAATTATTTAGGTTTAAACTCTACCTCAAAGGTTGTAGTGACTAAAGATCTCCAACGCTCTCTCTCTCTCTCTCCTTAATACTACAAGGCTCTGAAAAACAAATGAGCTGTGTCATCCCCCTCATATTCAGGGTAAACTCACAACATCTGGCTAAGCAATCACATATTCTCCCATCAGAATCTCATCATGCAAAGCTCTTGCAATTGAGCCAATCTGTTTTACCTTGATACAGCTGTAGCTCAGCCCCACTGTTATAACCCTTTCTTGCTTGTATTATTTTTGCGGCTCGTAATTACAATGTAAGTATACTTTTTATAGTCAATGAGGATACCTGTTTTCGGAGAAAGGATGGGATCAGTTTTAGATAGCAATAGAAATGTTTGAAATGAGCACAGAGGCTGAAAAATTCAGATTACATATGAAAGCATGTATTAGAAAGACATGCTCAAGTTTGTAAAGCCAAGTACTTTAAGGTTATCAAAATGCTAGAATTAAAGTTGCTTATGCCACTTTTTTCGTTTTGGCCCTCTTGTGGATACATGATATGATACAGTCTTTAATTACAAGATCACATACAATTTTTTTTTCTCCTGGACTCCTGTCCCTTTCACTGCATGTTTGCTTAACAAGAAGCTGTATGATCTTTGGTTGTTTTTTTCTTCTCTCTATTACTTAGTGTATGGTTCCTTACACTCAGCATAATAGTTGAGCCCCACTCTGAAGACAGAGTTGTTAATTTTATCCTGGGCTGTTCGATCTTGCCTGTTACGCTGATATCCAGGTGTCCCACTTGAAAAAGTGGATTTTTGTTTTACGTTAGGCACCTGGTATAAGAGGGAAGGAGCCAGATTCTGCAGATGCAAAACTGGGACAAGAATTCTTAAATCATAAAATGCCCCATACTTGTGCGTGTCTGGTTTGTGATGAGCATATACTGATTTTTTTTTGCATTCCCTTCTCTTGACAGCTCTTAGGTCACCGGTACTGCTCATGCAGATTAAAGCAGAAGGTGGTAAGCAGAAGAAGACTATGCAACCATCTGAACATTGAAAGTGAAGTTTCAAATGAGCCAAATGTTACTGTTACATCACTTGGATTTTGCAAACAAAAAGCACGGTTAAAAGCTGTAAACCAGTGCAGACTTTTAGGTAGACATGACCACAGCAGTAAAGTAACCTTCAGTATTTTTAATTACCGTTCAATATAATATTCTTTTTAATTTGTACCTCAGATTATTTATTTATTTATTTTGCAGGCCACTACAAGAAATATTCAAATTGTTAAAGATTTCCATAACCAAAATACATTAAAAAATATTGCATAATCAAGCTAAATTGATATGACTTTGTGTATGTCCTGTAAGATTGTTTTCTTTCAGGTTTTTTACCATGTTCACACATAAAGTGCTCAGACAAAGCTGTTCCTTTTCTAGCTTTGATCGTTGCTGCCTCACTTAAATGTACCTGATCCTGTAGTTCATTTATTCTCCTCTTAAAGCCAGTTTCTGATATGAGACTGTTGCCAATATATCAATCACGGTGTTTCTATTCCAAGTTCTTTCAGAGTAGCTGTTATTGGAAGCTCCAGTCCCATGGGATCAGAAGCTCAGGTCAGCACTGCATTATACACCTGCAGACTATACGCTGCAGTTCAGCCAGCCTCTTTAAGACTTGTGTTTGACGCAGTCCTTGATAAATGGGAGGCTGCCAGAAACAGCCCAGTGGAAATCAGAACACCAGCTGAACACAAGAATTGATAGTAAGGTAGGAGATTGTAGAGGTTTCTGGGGATATTTTCTAAATGAAATATTTTCATGTCCTTTATCAATCTGGCTCACCTCCCTGTTGCTGAACATTACGGCTGGCTTTAGTCACCACTGAGCTAGGTGGTTTTATATTGATCTGAAATCAGCGGCCTGGAGCTTTTTCTTGAAGATTGGTTAAGTACTACGGAAGTGTTTTCATCCCTGCCTTCAGTCCTAGTTCCTCTCAGACAGACAGTAACAGCTTTCAGGAAAATATCCTTGCGTAATGGAGAAAAAAGAAAAAAGGAATAGGGGTGGTACAGTTTCAAAGTTAATGGTGAATAAAGTAGCTTAAGCAGTACTTCAGAATCAAAAGATGCTTTATCTTTTGATCTTGTGTACTCATCTAGTCACCATCTTGATTATGACATGTTTGTTTTTAAATGAAGTAACTGAACCATGAAAAGATGTACAATACGTGTGCACATTACTAAAGGAGCAAGTGGACAGACGGAACACAGGACAAGGGCTCAGGAAGCAAAACTTCTGTCTTGACACTCACTTCCCCTTTCCTGCTGCTTCCTTTTACATGTACTTGTTTTCTCTGCTCCTGAGTCTGAATACTCATTTCAAACTTGGCTGATGCTGGACTCTGATGCAGTTGACAATGTTTTTGATCCAGCCCTTGAAGAGTAAAATGCATTGAGGTGAAGTATAATCAGGAATAACTTCACATAAGCTCACAGTAATAGCAGGTGAGCTTAACTTGGCTAGTTATCTTTAATTTAATGAGTTACGGACATAAAAGCTGAAGTCATGCATTTTCCAGTGCACTGATTTGTTAACAAAGGCAAGCAAGTCAAGGTCCACTAAGTGTCATAACTGACTATTATTTTAAACATCAAGCGGCAACATTCACATCCATCATGAATGCCATGTCTGTGTTTAAGTGCTTACATGGTAGTAACATAAGAAAACCATTTAAAGCTGCCAGACTCTGGGAGCTAAAATAGTGAAGAAAATTCACTGCCACACAGCACAACTTGTTATACAATTAATTTGATCTAGAAACAGAGTATTTACAGGGTAATTTGCAATATGTAAACTGTTAAGCACAAAATGGTACTCTTTAAGTCATTAAAGACAATTCACCTTCATTACAGGCACAGTTGGGATCCAAGGATTTCCTTTTGTGAGTGTGCGAGCAGAAAAAAAAAGGCTGTTGTCAAAGATGACTTCTGTAGAATTTAATCAAGTCTAATACCAAGTATAAGTGATCAAAATGGTGTTTGATCAACACAACTCACAAAATACTCCTCCTCAACAAGACTTTGATATAAGCCACTCTTAATGCACCCAGGAATTCACCTTTAAAGTGTAACTTTTGAAGCACAAAGCAGTTAATGTGATCACAGTCAAATACCAATTAGGTTTCATCAAGACTGATATAATGGTATTTTCCTTCATGCAAGATAAACTGTTAGTTAAGGGATTATATCATTGTTTCACATGCTCTCTGGTTTTAATAAGCACACAGACTTGAAAAAAAACAGTAGTGGCTGCTTTTCAGCATGTTTTAATCAGCCCAACTAGTAATTTCTAAAATGCAGTCTAAAGATACAGAGATTTAACCATTTCACTATGTGTTTTTTAAATTCAGTTTTTCCTCCTCTGATTTATATGCTTCTTAAAGCAAGCAAAATCTTCCTCAGTATCCTCGACCCTACTAAGTATACATTGACTTTCCTCTTGTGAAATCCACACTATTTCTACCAGCAGAAAGCCTGCATGCAAATGTCAAACAGTACAGTCCTTCCTGTAGTTCAGAAAAAATGCATGGGCCAAAGCTCAAGTTAATTTGTGTGCGTGGTTTCCAAGAAAGCTATCTCAAACTGGGCAATTGCATTTCATTTCTCATCTGTGTCTAAAGACTAAATTTAATGTCCCCATGAAAGTGTTGTTTTGTGCAAAGAGCAGAAACGCCAGTGTCAGTACTTTCCTAGAAGATAGTTGGTGTAAGAGTCCTACTCATGTGGATAACAATACAAGAAACAAGAGAAGTTCTGGGTTTTAAGTAACTTTGATAACTACTTTCAACTTTCCATCTGCAGGAAACCTCAGAAATCAGCTCAAGATAAGTTTCCTGTCAGAACTCAGGATAATTCCACTCTGAAGTGTATGAAGCAAAATGAGGAAGTAGAATTCTCTTCCTGATAGTTGCAGCGATGGAGTTATCATTGTCTTACTTTGTTATTTGAAGCAAATACGATGAAGAGAACCTAGAACAAAAGCCTCAGATTCATAAATCAGTATTAGGCAAAGCATTTTCTTGCAAAAAGAGAGAACTATCAACAATTTCTGTTAAGCAAATAGGATGAAAACTTCTCCAGCATCCTAGACAGTTTTTTTTTTAAAAAGTTTTTATATCCTAGCTTATGGAGTTATTCATGTCTTGTAAGATTTTCATTTGATGCATAAAAATGAATGGATTGACCCAGATCTTTTCAGAGAACTCCATGTAAATTAAAATCACAGAAACATAAGACTAGAAGGGATCTCAAGAGAGCACTTAGTCAAACTCCCTGCATGAAGGAAGAATCAAGAATACTTAAATCATCCCTAACGTATGTAAACTGTTCTTAACACTGCTGGTTAAAGAGTTTACCAGAACATTGCTACATAATTTTCTGCAATTTCTGAACACCTTGAACTCAGAAGTCAAGATAACTTATTTCTGCTATCATTCATTAGCCATTGAGTATAATTATTCTCAGTATCTGGATAATGTTAGAAAGATCTGTGTTTTATGTAAGTCTTCTATTTTCTGTGACAGTTCAGCAGTGCTTACTCAAACTTCATTCATATGCTATGCTTCCTAAAACTCTTACTATTGCTGCTGCTTCCCGTGTTAGTATTTCTAAATGCATGCATCTTTTGTACCCTGTGGTGTCTAGAACTGTGTGCCTTCTGAAGCCTCAGTCATGCTTAGCGAAGCAATACAGATACATTTCTGCTAGTATACCCAAATCGAAAGCTGTCTTTTCTTGCAGCAACATCACATTCCTTGCTCTTAACTTGATCCATTATAACTCCTATAATGTATTTTGAACTTCGTAACTTCTCTGTTTTTGGCTGCATCTATTGATTCTAGTCCTGTTGACACCAAGCCAGTTCTCCAGTTTATCAAGATGAGTTTGAATTACAGTTTTGTCTTTGAAAGGGCTTGCAGCCAAACCCTTGTGTTTTGGTGTTATCCACAAACAATGTAACTATATTCCGCATTTCATTGTCCAAGGTACTAGTGAAAAGAAATAAAGAAGCAGAGTGTAGAACTGTTCACTGTAGAAATCTATTTGAAATTCCCTAGTGTTAGAGAGTTGTACATTCTCATTAGAGTCATTGTGTCAAGACTACTCTTTTCCAATACACTTTGAAATAGCAATGCCAGAAAATCAGATATTTTATGAAAGATATATCCCACTGCTTTTCTCTGAATCACTTACCATAGTCTGACAAAGAAGGAAAATTGATTGATTTGATATCATTTCTTTTCCATGGACATTCACCTATGTTTTAATCTCATCATTGTCTTCCATGAAGATGATGGCTACTGATAAATACATAATTTTACAATATTTGTAGGGGCTGGGAGAGGGCTCTAATTATTCAGATCTTCATTTTTACACATTTGATTTTTGAAAGGCACGTTCTATGTTCATTCTTTAACAGTCCTCCATAAGTTCTCAAAACTAGTCACTAACTTCTCAGGGACTGTTTTGGTTAGTTTTCTTAAGTACTCTGGAGTGAACTTCCTCTGTCAGTTTGAATCTTGACTAAATATTCTTTAAAGGGCTTGTGCTCTCTTCTGCTTCTCATGTTAAAATGTTTTTGTTAAAAACCTGGTTACACTAGACCTCTGAGAAGACATAAAACTGGCACTGAAGGTTTTATCTGCCTGTGCCATTAGCTATTTGCTTTCCTGTTCTATTAAAGACATACCTTCCCTTTCTCTTGAAGTTCTCTTTTTTGACCTGATACTTTTTAGGCCCCTCTCTTTTAACCTTTTGTATCCATTAAAATTTACATTCATTCTCACAAGTTAATGAATAATAAAAGCAATTCTTAATAAATAGCATTTGCTATCTTCTGGGTGCTTTAGAGAACTTCTCTTAAAGTTGAGTTTACTTTCTCCTTGTCTGGTTTTGAACAATTCCTTCTTTCTACAGTTTATATCAAGGCACTTTGCTTTATCTGCCTACATTGACGCAGCCCAGCTAATGTTCGCTCCTTGCTCTCAGCTCTGCATCATGCGGATGCAGTGCTATGAGGGCTGCTGATTTTACACATGCTATGTACTACATAGCATTTGTCTTGAAGCTATGGAATCTGTAAGCTGGTGATTATAAGAGTACCTTTTTGTTTTCAGTTTTAACACGTCTTTCCCTCTGTTGTTCTGTAGAAAATCACAGTTAGAAGATGAAGTAAGAAAATGAAAATTGTTCAGTACTAATATAATTATATATATACACTCATGGTTCATGTGAAGCTATGCAAGTACTCAGGAAACAAAGTACTTACTCTTCAATTACTACTGTAGTGAGAGAACACCATTGTCTGGGGGTCAGACATAGTTATAGGTAAACTAGAAGTCAGGATGACAAAGTGTAGGACCAAAAAAAACCATAATGGTTCTTTTGCACTGCAGTAAGAGTGCAACTGAAATTTTAAAACATTGCTAGTTTTAAGTCCAGTTAATTATTTTTTAGTAATAAGAATAGTTACAGCTGATATATCTCCCCTAGAGTCCCTTGATAAGTTTTTGGCCTGCAACTACGTTTTTGTTGTCTATATATGTATAAAGAGAATTTTTGAAAGAGGAAGGAAGAAGAAAGCTAGGGATGATAAGAGGATGGACTGTTCTTCTCTGTGTTGTGTAGAATGAGAAGAAAGAAAACTACCTCTCCTTCTTTCCCTCAAAAACACCCAAAATGAAAAAAATCAGAGACAAAGAAATACAGTCAGAACTGTTTGTTGGAAGTCTTCTAGTACTTTAAAAAAAAATAATTATCTGTTCAGTTTTTACATCTCTGATTCGGCAATCTTTTCTTATACAGTAAACAACATATGTTTAAATTTAGGCCCATATGTAAAGCCTAGTGATATCAGTAAGCTTATGCTTTTTGTTAACTTGTAGTCACACTACATACACAATATTTCTTTCTAAAGGTTTTTAATTAGGCATGCTTTTTCAAAGCAACCAGAAACTGTTTGCATTTAGCATTAACTGTTAGCATTTTCCACAGCCAGAAATATGTTGTTCAAAAGTCTAATTCCTCATCTACTCAGATGGTAATTCCAGTCATATAGTAGCTTCTTGTCCTAGCCCAACTGAAGTTTGTGTAAACATAAAGTGCATCTGGCTGCATGATCCCTGAAGTTGTTAACAGCATGTCCCAACTGCTAGCTCTGAAATCCTATGTGATTGGCTGTAAAATGGCAAGTTTCACGAACCTAGAAGTGGCAATAATATCCTGAAAAAAAGTAATATAAATGTAATTGAGGAAGGAAATTTGGGTTCTCGAGAAAATAGAAAGGGATATCAATGTTAGGAATTATTCCAAGGTCTAAATTCACACTAGCACAGATACTGTAAATACTGCAGACTTTAAAAATTATTACAACTTCAAAAACCTCTAAATATTTCATGATGCAAATTATGTACCTGGTCAACATTTACTGTAAGCCAAATAAGTCACTAAGCTGCAGGATAGGTAATGACAGGACAAGGAGTAATAGCTATAAACTGAAAGAGGGTAGATTCAGTCTAGATACAAGGAAGAAATTCTTTCTGGTGAGGGTGGTGAGACACTGGAACAGGTTGCCCAGAGAAGCTGTGGATGCCCCCTCCCTGGAAGTATTCAAAGCCAGGCTGGATGGGGCTTTGGGCAACCTGGTCTAGTGGGAGGTGTCCTTGCCCATGGCAGGGGGGTTGGAACAAGATGATCTCTAAGGTCCCTTCCAATCTGAACCATTCTATGATTAATTCATGGAACAGAGTGTGATAATAAAACTGCTCTTAAAAATGGAAGTCATTGTGAATGACTGCTTTTATGTTTTAATAAGCATCATTAACTTTGTATGAAAGGTTTATAAACATTTACTTTGCAAAACTCTGCTAGCAATAGGATAGATTTCATTGCTTGGTCTGGTAGAAGTTTCTTTCTTAAATAGTGAATTGAAAGTAGGCAATGTGTAGCACAAAGTTCATTGCAAACCTTCAGACTGTATGAAATATAAACTCCCCATTCCTGGGATCTCGTTCCAACACATACCATAAGATGATCACTTAGATTCAACAGGTTTTACATTGCTTTGGATATGTTCCTTTTTTGACTGTTCCATATCAGGCAAAATCCTGCTTCTCCTCTTACTTAATGGGATAAACCTATTAGCAGTCAATCATTAACTCCTAGGGGCTCAATTCAGTAAAGGAAAAATTACCTCCACAGTTTCCTGCTGTGAGATCTCCTGATGGCTCTGCAGCTGAAGAGTCTGATCAAAATAGCTTATGTGGAATTAATAAAAGGAAGACATTGCAGTTACGTGGCGCTTTCTTATTTTAGAGTCTTCAAGTATTAATTAATGAAGCTTCACAACACTCATGTGAAGCAGGTAAAGACTATGAGCACTTCATGAAAGAATAACTGAGGTATACAGAGTTGAAAGGCACTTCCAAGGGAAAACTGTAAATTGTTGTCAGACTGGGATTAAAGTTACTCAGGAAGTAATTTGATCTGTATGCATAGTTTCTTCACTGCATTTCTGCAGCTGAAAGTTTTAACTGTACAGAATTCCCCTTTTCTTCTGCCTGAAAAACCTCTGTTCTTCCCTGTTTCTGCCCATGTCCTCCTTAGGGCAGACTCAAGGTGCACCATCCCCTGTGACAGGAGGAGTGTCACCGACTGTGCTGGGCCTAGAACACTGTATACTATGTACTCAGCATTTCCTGATGAATTTTAGGAAAACCTTGTACCAGTACAGGTCAGGGGCTGACTAGCTGGAACACAGCTTTGCAGGAAAGTCCTGAGGTCCTGGTGGACAAGCTGACCATGAGCCAGCAATGTGACCTTACTACAGAGGAAGCCAGTGGCATTCATGGCTGCTTCAGGAACACTGCCAGCCAGGCAAGGAGATGATCTTTCCCCTCTGCTCAGCACCGGTGAGGCCTCATCTACAGTGCTGCGTCCAGTGCTGGGCTCCCCGGGACAAGAAGCGCTGGAACAGGCTTCTCAGAGTCTCCACCCCTGGAGATATTCAAAACCCAACTGGTTATGGCCCTGAGCAGCCTTCTCTTGGTGACCAGCTTGAAGCAGGGGAATGGACTAAGAGATCTCCAGATCTGCTGCCAGCCCCAGCAGTCCTCTGAACAACAGATGTTTTTGAGCTTTTCCCACTGCTGTGGTTAAGTGGAAAAGGCGATAGATATTGGCCACAAAATGAGAGCTACAGACTTCTCTCTAGATCGTGGGCAATTTGTGTCCTTGTTTATTGTTATTTTAATGGCTGCTGTTTGAGCAGGAGGATGTCTTCTGAGGAAAAGCCAGAGACATTCTGTGGCCACCACAACAAATTCATAAATCTGGTCACTGTACAGCACAGAGCTAGCACTATAAACTAGTTATTGCATATTAACAACAGTGAATGGCATGAAGGGTTTCTTTTTCTCTTTAGATATAAACTTATCATTTTATATTAATGATCATAAATTGCATAAGCCTTTTCTTGTTCTTCTAGCAAGAAGTATGTGAAGAGTCATTGCCCTTATTCATTTTCTGCAGTGCAGAGTGTTGCTGCTGGGCAGGCTTTTTTTTCTGCTAATCAAAATTAGGCCAGGAGTTCATTTTTGGTGGTACTGAGGGCACGATCCTTTAAGAAAATTCAGTATTGGCGAAAGTTTTATTGTAGACACATCACTATCAAATTAAAGGTACTTTTGTCAGCGTAGCTTATTTTGCTCACAAACCCCTGTATCAAGTACAACACCAAACCCACTTTTTTAGCCTTGTTTCCAAGGAAAAAAAAAAATGCAGTCATTCTACCGGCCTGTCTGTCAGTCCTGACCTTAATGATCTTGAACCTGCCAGCCAATTTCAACCACATCTGACAATGCCTTCGGGACAGAGGTCTCAAAAATCTTCCTCTCTGAGAAGTTTAATGAAAATCAGGAGTTGGTAGAGGAGAGAAAATGACCACATTAATCCTTTCTCTGAGGAAAAGACATGCAGAAAGGAGGCTTTATTCATTCTGTTGGCAGTGGCTAGCTGAGTAGTTGCAAGTGTGTGTGCACAGCTTGCAAACCAACACAAATATATGTACTCTGGACTCATCACAGCAGAAACTCAAAATATATAGAGAACGAAGACACAGGGAAGGTGGGAAGGGTCATAAGATCTGCAGGGAGCAAAGGTTAAATGCACGGCATTGCAACAGTCAGTGATTTCAGGAACATGAGACTGAAGGGGTATGGCTGGGGATTCAGGAAATTGGGGGGTGGGGGGGTGGAATAGTAAATATCTTGAGAGAGAAATGGAGCACTGTGTTTATGGGGGAGACCTGCAGATACTGTTAGAGCTGCCGCGGTCTGCCTTACTGAATGGGGGAGATGTAGGTTAATTAATTCTGCTGCTTCTGGAATCATTTATTAAACTACATGCAGCTTCTGTACTAGAAAGGTTGGCTGGTAAATGACTGGATAGCATATTGTGTAGGATAGGCTTTACACAGGAGTGGCTTTGAAATACAAGAGGGGCATCAAAGGACCTTGCTTTTTTCTTTTCTTCCTGGTGGGCAAATAGGCAATGAGTCAGTTCAGCTAAGGGGAATGATTTAGTGATTGATCTAGGTGTCAGGTCTGAAATCACTGCTGTAGGCTCCTTGAAATTACAAGGTCATCTCAGCCCTTCATCGTTCCTAGGAAGAAAAATTAAGTGCCATGCAGTTACCACATCTGCTGCTCTGACTGAGGCCTTTAAAAATGAAGGCCCCTCTCTTCTAGGTGGATATGAAATAATCTGAGGTACCTGCTGGAGTGGTGAAAGCCTTGCTCATGATTTCATACCCTCAGAGTTATACAGCAAACTGCATGCCAGAGATATGTGCATGTAGCTGTCGCCAGCCAATAAATATATTAGAAATAGATCTGTAATACATATGTTACATTATGAATGAACACACACTTTACATTGAAAAATGAGACACTGTTAATACCAGTACTAAACATTAGTTCTCTGCTGTCTGTATGAATAGATTTTCAGACCACTGACAGTTCAGTCCTGCCCTATACACATGGGATTTTCTTGCTTTTTCACTAGCGCTCAGAGTGAGAGGAAGATGTTCAAGCCAAACATCATTATAAATTAACCTATGACAACCTCTGACCACAATGGTCATCACTGAAGCTCAGCTGAATCTAACATGGTAACATGAGTTTTATCAGAAGCTCATCTAAAGCCACACATTTACGTTTTCATGAACTGCTGTGTTCAGAGAGAATACCCTGGCTGAAAGCACCCAGACAGCATTTGCTCATCAGCTCTGTGCTGGCTCTATGTGCCAGAGTGAACTGCACACTGGGTCAAAACAAATCTCTTGTTACTGAATGCTGCCTTGCCACCATCTATTCCTGTTTCTTGTCTATACAGTACCTAAGGTACAACAGGGCCCTTTTCTGTGGCGGAGGCTGGAATGTACTACAGCAACTGTGCCTGCACGGTGGCACTAATAACAACCATTGGTTTCCAGAAGCGTCAGTGCATCAACTTTCCATCCCAGTGGTACATTCTGTACTGTCAGATTCTCATTTTTAGAGAAAGAAGTTGGATTCAAGCATTCAACGCTGAAAACTAATAAAAAAGAAATAACCCAAAGTGGAAAAATTAATTTCATGCCACTTTTAAAATAAACAACACAAGAGCGAGTGAAAGAGGTAATGTCCACTTGTTGTGTTTTTGTAAGGTACTTTGACAAGAAATCAAAGCAAGTCCGGCAAGCGTGTTTCTCCAATACTGAGAATGTGGTTATAATAACTGTTACATTAGCCAACACAAATTGAGAAAGCCTCCAAATCTATGACTTTTCTCCACATGTCAAAAGGAGCATCTGCTTCTCTGATTTGCTGAGAATACAAAATACAGCTTAGTGTAGGGATGGGGGCTGTAAGCAAGTTGTGAACAAAGGATACAGCTATGTGAGCTTAGGGGGTGTCTGATCTAAGTTCAGCTTAATTTCTGCTGTTGTGCCTTCTTTGTTGCTCTTTCACAGGAGCAAGTGCTTAAGAAAAGCTAAAAGAAAAAAATAGATACTGTTGATTAATTGCATTAATTTGCAATCTACGACGGGTATGGACTTAGACTGTTGACATTGCTATAGCATCTGAGGGGCATGTAGAGAGGAGCCTCAGTTAAAATATGTGTGCTTTTGGTCCCAGATGAGACCTGACATTTTTTTCTTACACAATCTGTATGAAGGAAAGCATTGCTCCTGAAACAAACAGAGAAGTAGCAAGGAGCTGAGCAAGGCAGAGAGCAGACAGGGAGAGTATAAGTTCCCCCCGCACAGCCCCACAGGAAACCTGCACGGCTCCTGCTTTCCTAACCCAAAGGCTCCTTGAGCTCCTCTGAGCTTCCCCACTCTGCCTCTGAGGGTAGGGGTGATAAAAATCGTGGAAGAACATTCACATTGAGATTTACTCTTGAGTAGCTTAAGTGCTTGAAGGCATTGCCAGTTTACTCATATCTTAAAACACATTTAGAGTTGTCTCCCTAGTTTTCAAAACCCATCTTGAACTATTTCTGCATCTTCTTTCCAGCTTTGTGTCACTTCAACTCCACGTCACTGTTGACATATTCTTTCTTTGCCATTGTAAGACTCCCATGGTTAGTGGTTAATGCTTGCTTTTATCCTGCTTTTTTTCCCCGTGTATCTGCAAAACACCTTCTTGTCTGCCTACTCCAGACCACTGTACTAGTTCTCATGTATGGGGGCTGCTCCTAAAATAGTGCATCCTACTTATTATGTTTGCCCATGACGTCAGAGGTGGATATTGGTGGTATGGCAGTAGAGGTTGAACCTTCCCACCAATATTCTGTTCCATGCTGTTGCTGTGTGACAGATGGCAGCAGAAGAGCACTCTGACACAATGGTGTCTGACATGGAAGTGTGGATGGAGCAAAGGTGTGGAACTGAATTCCTTCATGCAGAGAAATGGCACATATTGACATTCATTGACACTTGCTGAGCATTTCTGAAGATCAAAGAGTGGATGTGAGCACAGTGAGGGGTGGGTGGTGCGTTTCAGCAATGGTGACAGTGACAGAGGGGCACCTCCACTGGTGCAGATGTTTATGAGCATTGTAGCTGATAATTTGATTTTTCAAGTAATGTTACTGTGCTTTTTGTATTTGTTGTGGTTTCCATGGAAATAAAAAGAAGGCATTACTTTAGGAGCAACCTATGTGAAACTTTCCTGTTTGCTTTAAGCTATGACTGACTGATCCTATTCATCTTTCACTTTCCTTTAGAACTAGCTTGCAAAAATTCTGCTGGCTTGCTTTTTTTTTTTTTTTTTGGTATTTGAAATGTTAGTTTTCTTTCCTTGCCCTTGGCTCAAGGATTATTTTGAGATGTTTCTCTACTTCTGCAAAGTTGAACTTTGCTGTATCCAGCTGTGCAGAAGCTGTTTTATTCATTCATTTATTTATTCATATATTCTATGAAAGAATAAGAGATCTTTGTCTCATAAAAAGTTGATAGGATAAAAGGTAAAAAGCAGGGGAAAAGCAGTGACATCCTACATGAAGGAGTAACACATCTTGCAAGGAAAGTGAGTGTGGAGAGCCTACCAGGAAACCAGAACACGTGCAAAAGGCTAAGCATATAGATGCAGTTGCTATCTTCAACAAAGAACATATTCATTTTTACAAACATGGACTCTTTACATGCTATTTTCTAGGAGGGGACTAAAAGGAAAAACTTCAAAAAGTGTATAGCTGTGTCCTTATTCGTTTTCAAAAATCTCTTAACAACCAGCTGTCTTAAGGCACGCATTTCCCAGCATATCCAACCCCTTATTCTCTTACACTCTCATGCATTTTTGACTCAAAATTATACTACAAATAAAATAAATGTATGCTTTTTTGCTGCTTTTTTTTTTTTTTTTTGTTTGCTATCCTCATCTGACTGATTGTACCTTTTCATGGACTTCTAGAGTTCCAACGTCAAAGCTTTAAGGCTTAGCTGCAGCCCTGCTTGTGGTAAGGATTTATTCCCTGCAGTGTGTAGAAGGGCAAATACTGAAATACTTTTAGGCTGAAAGAGACTACTCGGAAGAGGTTAGAAACCTTTCAAGGATTTGTACTCAAATCTTTCACTCAACTTTGTCCCAATATCCATGACATTAAATATACAACTATCTTTATTTATAAAGTGCTCTTCTACTGCATTTCAATTCATAATGATTTCAAGCAAGAGACTATCCAAAAAGGGGAGAGGGAGGTATATAAAGGAAAAAGTGTATCCTAAACTGTTCATTAGGTAAAATAAAGAAGGTTCACTCTTCAGTTGGTGTAAACAGCTCTTGCTTTACTGAAGCTGATAAAGATACACTAGTTTGCTCCACATGAGAATATAGACCAAAAATATGCTCAGCTGAGTGGCACTGAAATCCAAGTGCTTCCGGATGTGTTTTGATGTGAATAAAAAATATTTCATGTGCAGTGAAGATATCATGGCTTGAGCAAAAAGTACACACAATGTTTTTGAGTTTTGTGAAATCGCTTTGTGGCCTTTTTTAGATTTATTTCAGTGCTGCCTTCATTCTTGTACTATCTAATCTAATACTATAAAAATCAAAACCATCTTAATGGAAAAAGGTAATGTTCTCCAAAAATACCTGAAAAGACATATGATTAAAAAGTCTCCCCTCTTCCTAAAACAAAATAGTAAATTAAGCCTATTTTTAAAAAAATATTTTTCAGTCAGCTCTACTATTTTTTTATAGCATTCTGTGTGAATGCTAAATTTTACAACAACAGATGGTTGTTAGCCCATGTCTGCTTTAAGGAGAAAAGACAGCTGAATATAACTACCAATAAGTTAGCAAAAATTTCTGTGCGAAGTGGAACATAAAAAAAATTCAATGGAGTGATGTTTCTAGTCACATTTTAGATACATCTATACATCCATACATTGATTGCCTTAAAACAATATTCCTACGCTATGAGTAGCTGTGTTTCTTATAGGAACATTTTGTTAACATGTTCATGTAATTTAAACATAAGGCTATTTGTATTTCTTCAGATGTATTCCCTTCTTTCTGATACTGCCTGGACAAGGAGCCTTTCGTACAAACAAATGACTACTGAAGAAGGAAAGCCACCTCTCCAGCAAAAAGTGCAAGGAGCCAGGTGCAGCAGGATGTGTGCGTGCTCCACAGAGTGCTGTTGTGGCTGGAGAGAGTTGGGCAGAGCCATAGGTGTCCAGACAGCCCGAAGTAACCAGGTGTGACAGAGACCTAAACTAAAGGATTATCTTCCACCTCCAGTGCCTCAGCACCATTTCCATCAAAGCGATTAAGCAGACAAGTATGCATTTAAGGATGAAATGTCCCTCTTTTGAAGCTACTGTGAATTTTGCCGTTCTTTGAAGAAGGACAATGTTTCACATTGAACTATAGTTGAAGTATAGTAGATACTGAAATATTTTGCTGAATCCTTGCCTTTTTAAGCAAGTATGAATATTAGCTTTTGGATTAATTATTATTGTTTTTATTTAATATTATTTTATTTTTAATCCAGAGATTTCTTTCTGCAGCCTCACTGTCATGATACTGTTTTTCTCATTTTCAGGAGAGAGTTCACATTTATCTGGAAAGTAGCTAGCACTGGGACTAATGAGAAACATCTGAGAAATGCTGCTTTGTTATTGTGGTAGTGCCAAAAAACCTGAAACAAAATAAACTAGATTCTTTTTTGAGTATGAAGTATTCTGCCTTATAGGAAGTTCTTCATATTTTATGTGTTGAACAGAGCCAGTCAAAGAATGCAAGCAGATCATTTTCTGCTTTTCTATATATCTCATTATTTGCCATTTGTGAGACATCAGTTAGCTGCTGATTTGTTTGAGATGATCTTTGTAAACCTGGAGAATATAACTTAATTTATTCTAGTAACAATGCAAAAATTATTCTCAAAACGGTTCAAAATATATTTAATCTTTCCTTAATCATTAATAATACAGTATTTAAGATGTTTGAATGATCAAATCAGAAGCTAAAAATAGAACATCATTTGACTTGTGTGACCAACCAAAATAAGAATTTTTTAAATCGCCCAGAGATAAAGTTTTTAGAAGTTGAGAGTGTCAGTGTTCAAGAGGTATTTGGATAATACCCTGAGTAACGTGCTAAAACTTTTGGTTAGCCCTGAAGTAGTCTGGCAGTTGGACTTGAGTTTCTTCCAGCTGACCTATTCTATTCTATTAGAATATTCATAGAATCATGGAATGGTTCAGGTTGGAAGGGACCTTAGAGATCGTCTTGTTCCAACACCCCTGCTATGGGGGCAATTCTTTTCTTTTCTATTCTATTCTATTAATTTATTCATAAGCAACAATGCAAACAAAACATAAAGAATTCTGACCATAAACATTTTCTTCACTAACACACGAAGATTTGATAAATGGTAGTGAGTTAATAGCAACACTTAAATAAGCAAGCTAAAGAATGCAAGTAAAAAGCAAATAGATTTCACATGGGTAGTCACTGTAACCTTCTCATTGTCAGAGAAGCAAAATCAATTAAACGTCTAAAATTATGAAAGTTAAAATAAGAAAAATACCACTTTGTTATTTTAGTGTAGAGAAATTAGAATATTTTATAATCGAAAACAGGTTATTTTAAAAGGAGTGAAGGTACAGAGGTGCTATTGAACACTTGCTGATCACAGCAGGTCCACACTTTACTGTTCCCAGCCCACACATTCCTGTTATCCCTGATCAATTCCTGTATTCTTTAATTCAAAGAAAGAACAAAGAGAGCTCTTCCTGCATCACTCTGCTGCCCTAATTCTTCTAAAACTGAAGTTCCAGAGCACTCTTTGAAATACCCTCCCGAGCCAACAGTGCACCAAGGGGATCTTGTAGGTTTGTGTAGACCCAAGGATGGTAAGACTTTGCTCTATGTTTTGTCTGAGATGTCTCAGCACAGCAGCAGCACCCTCCTGCACTGCTCCCAGCCCTGGGAGGGTTTGCCCCGTGCCGCTGGGCATGAGGAGCTCTCCCAGCTGCAAAGGGAGTGGGCAGGAGGAGGCATAGCCTTTCCCCAGCCGCCATGTATCTGTGGCCTCAGGTCCCAGCAGCAAGGAAGACTCTCTTGGGTTCCTACTTTTTCCATTTTACTCCTGATATAACTGCTATACAATCTGTGCACCAACACTGGCCTGATCTTCTCTGGCAGATTTTTAACCTTTTTTATTAATTAATGAATAAGCAGATTCAGTAATTTGAGTGGAAGCAGAAAATGCAGCACAGAGGGATCTTTACTGACCTGTACTCAGCATAATTTTCAAATAGGTTGTAGGCCAGTCACTTTCCTTATTCCAGTTAAAAAAATCTATTTTTATATTCTATTATTTTACTTACATCTCAGAAATGCTGCTGTTCTCAGACTAATTTGTTAAGGCTACAAATAGATTAACTAGGAAAGTTCAATGAGTTGCACTCTCTAGTTTTCAGTGCAAAAGCAATGAAGTTTCTATTGAGTTCAGCAGAGATTGTTCTTGCCAGAGGAAGGAGAGCCTACAAAGCTTGTACCCTGTTAGCCAGTTGCCTTCACGATATAGCTAAGTACAGAAAGTGATCTTTGAAAAAGTCTTAATTTAGGAAAATATCAAAGATTTTGAAATATTTTATGTACTTATTGAACTTATTGGATTCTCATATTTATAAATCCCAACTTTTTTCCCCCACTCAGGTTCAAACTCATCTACCTCACACAACGCATACACGATCACAAAGGCTTCCTTTTGAGCATAGCCTGAGACCATCGCTGGGTATAACAATTGGCTGAAGTCAAGTGGAGATTGTGTGATTCCCATTCTTTCAGTAACTACATTTAACCTGTCTGAAAAATAACAAAGATTTTTATTTTACGTTGTCTAGTCTCTACTGCCATTGATTTGTCAGTATAGTGGAAAGGAAAGTGCTATCAAGCTCTGTCAGCTGAATGGCAGTGGTGATGAAAGTTTGTCCTGGTTTTATTCATGTTGCACCATCCACTACCCTTCCAGTGATGATTTGTCTGCACTATCATTTTTACTGGCTGTGGCACAAAACACAAGAGTACCGTTCTCAGAGCATAGCTTGAGTGGAGAAGAAAATCTTTCCATCACAGAGTTTCCATATTAAAACTGGTAAAAAAGGAAACTCCTCCCAATTTAATTTCTATGGAATCTCTTGTCTGGCTGTACAGGACTTAAAATGTAAATGATGGCCAAGGTTATATTAAGCAAACTGAAACCAGGCGACAGAGAGACAAAAATGTGAAAGGGAGAGAGAACAACAAAATAGTCTATTCAGTGTGTTCTTATCAAGATGCTCTGCATATAAACATTGGGACTGTTCTTTAAAATTTCATCAATTTTCAGTTAAAAATCAAGGTGACATCCTTAAAGATTCAGCAGCAGAACATATGTTTATGTACACTTTTCATACAACAGTAGAAAATGAAAGATTTGGGAAATCATTCATAGCTGTTGCAAGTAGTCCAAGTCCACAGGGATCAGCAATAGTCTCACTGCCTAGAGCTTGAGCCAAAGTTGTACTTTATTTCATTCTTCATCTCCTCTGAAAATGAGCCTCTTACTGAGCAATTGAGGAATGTAACAAAGGCATAGGTTTTGGAATGAATTTGAACTCTAAAGTTGATTCCAACTCTGAAAAGCTCTTTATTTCTTATTAAATTTATGAGCTTTGGGGAAATGGGCAGGAACGTTGTGCTCAGTATGAGAACGCCGAAAGATGGAAAAATATGTGCCATAGACAGGTATTAACATAGCTCCCTCTTCTGTTTCATGTGCTTGAAACTGTGGGTCTGTTGTCTGCTGCTGTGAAATAAAAATATAGGCACGTAGGTTTAAGATCTACTAAGCATGAAGGATGAACACAGAGGAATTTTGACTCAGGAGACCAATACCGATGAAGGCAATGGACTTGCTCAGGGGAGTACAACTACCATATTGGACTCACGCAACAGGACTCCTATGTCAAATTGCTGATAGGACAGAGGCTCACATGCCAAGCAATGACTGATAGTGCTTAACAAAGGCCATGTGTATTAGTAGGCCTGAGCACAGGAAATGAGAGATTTCCCCCTGCTTTTCTAATGTCTGAGAGTAAGTTCTGTGTAAAGAAACATTTCTTTAGGAAAGAGCTGATTGGAATCCTTAAGAAAAAATAAAAAATAATTTCCATTACTTCTGTCTTGGGTTAGAGACAGTTTTGATTTCTGCTGCCTTCCCAGATTTCAAAAAAAAAAAAAAAAAAAAAAAAAAAAAAAAAAAAAAAAAAAAAAAAAAAAAAAAAAAAAAAAAAAAAAAAAAAAAAAAAAAAAAAAAAAAAAAAAAAAAAAAAAAAAAAAAAAAAAAAAAAAAAAAAAAAAAAAAAAAAAAAAAAAAAAAAAAAAAAAAAAAAAAAAAAAAAAAAAAAAAAAAAAAAAAAAAAAAAAAAAAAAAAAAAAAAAAAAAAAAAAAAAAAAAAAAAAAAAAAAAAAAAAAAAAAAAAAAAAAAAAAAAAAAAAAAAAAAAAAAAAAAAAAAAAAAAAAAAAAAAAAAAAAAAAAAAAAAAAAAAAAAAAAAAAAAAAAAAAAAAAAAAAAAAAAAAAAAAAAAAAAAAAAAAAAAAAAAAAAAAAAAAAAAAAAAAAAAAAAAAAAAAAAAAAAAAAAAAAAAAAAAAAAAAAAAAAAAAAAAAAAAAAAAAAAAAAAAAAAAAAAAAAAAAAAAAAAAAAAAAAAAAAAAAAAAAAAAAAAAAAAAAAAAAAAAAAAAAAAAAAAAAAAAAAAAAAAAAAAAAAAAAAAAAAAAAAAAAAAAAAAAAAAAAAAAAAAAAAAAATCCAGACATTCCCATGGTGCTAACTTCAGGCCAATATCTTATAACATTATTCTGATCTGTTTATATCCTAAATACGGTATCTTTCAGTTCAAAGGGATTAAGCCAATTATATTACACTCCCAGCCAATACTCAGGACATACAAGAAGGTCTTTCCACTTCTGACCAGGAGAAGATGCAAGTTTTGTAGTGGGTTGAGAAAATAGTCTCCAAGTGCTAATATATTTTCATAAGTTACTGTTGCATATGTTTAAGTTGTGGAGTCTAATCTGTACAATGAGATAATGTAAATTCATAAACAGTCCAGGTTTGGTAGTACAGAAAATTGTGTTTGTCACTATTTGTAGATAATTATTAAATAGAATTTGGAATATTTATTCTTGGGGAGTTGTCTGCTATCGTAAGTGAAACATTTTTTTTTCTTTTTTTTTTCCTTTTTTACTGTTGTTCTTTTATTGCTCTGTCAACATAATATGACTTTCTTGAGATGTGTCATTGCACTACTAGGCATTAGATATAATTAAATGAGAGGGAAAAAAGTGCAAGTTATTCCCAACAGCTTCTATATTAGACAACACATCATCTCTCTCTAGTAAATGAGAAAACTTATTTTGGTTAAGCAAAGCTATGTACAATATTTATAAACCTACTACATATGCAATTTTAGCTGACCTGCTAATAAAGAGATCTTGAGGGAACCCAAAACTTGTGTAGCATATTCTCCTAAGTGCCATCTATCTCAGAACATGTTCATCTGTATTAAGATAAAGTCTGATATTTGTTGTCTGCCTTTTGTACCAGATTAATCAAGCCTTGTCTCTATTTATATCTAAGAGGTCCAGGAATTTCATTAGTGGTCCTAGCTTAAATCAATAATAATGCGGCTTTGCTCTTCAAACTGTTTTTTATGGCTAGGAATTCATACTTTTCCTGTCTAACACTTCGCATATAACATGAGACAATTCCTGTGAAAATATCTCCAGATGCTAAATACTATATCTTATCATGTGACTCTTCATAGAAATTGTAAACTCAACTTCTCGTTAAGTAATGTGATTTATGTCACTTCTGGGAGATGGAATAGATATAAAATGCATTTAGCAAAAATGACAGAATGCAGTGGATGTCAAAATCTATTAAAAAGAAAATTATTGTAAAGAAATGTTAAATCAAATACAGTGATTTTTAATTTTATGTTGCCAACTTATAGAAAAACAATTAAAAACAAAATCTGAATATTCCTGTAGAATGCAACGATAGTTAAAATAAATCACACAGACAAGCAGTCACATATCTGACTCCCAAAGCAGTTTTGAAGCTATTCTATTCAAGTATTTGGCCATATCAGTTTCAGTCTATTTGCTATGCAGAGGTCCTAATACCACTTGATATTATCCCAAAAAAATGGCCGCTAAAATATATCACAGTTACTAATCTGATGTTTAGTTCTCTTCGTTAAAAGAAGTTCCTGGCCCTTTCTTGATATCTTATCTTCTACACTAACTCCAGACCTGGGCAGGTGAGATATCCAGCTTTCTTTGTAAAGCGAACCTTTAAAAGCATGCAGATTTGCTCCTTGGTGGACAAATTACTACCTAGTCATTACTTTCAAGAGGATATATTTATTATTGAATGGCTCGTTGAAATACTTCCTCAAAATAGGAAAATAAATAATTTTGTCTAAACTTCTTTCATCTGGTGAGGGGGAAAAAGAAAAAGAATTAACTTATGAACAGTGGTACTTTATGTCACTAATGAGAGTATCATTTTGCCTGGGTACCATCTATCCTCATATTTCTGTGTGAATTTAGAAGAATAAAAATGAATAGGCACATGGTCAAAAAGGAAGACATCTAATACAAAATGTAGGCCCTTTGAATGGAAGATTCTGAAATAATACCTGTACTTCTTTTTTCAACATTTTTACACTGAAGTTGTTTTCGTGCATTAAAGATACTATGGAAAGGAAAATATTTTGCTACTGCCAAAGTCTCTGTTTTCAGTAAAATAAGGACATCTACGATCATTTTGCAAACATTTGCATACGATTTCAATTAAGATGGCAAAAGACAGTGTATAGAAACATTTTTCTTGATGTTGATGATTTTTCATTAAAATATTCATATTTTATTATGAAAATATTTTTAATGGCAAATACTTCATTCAAAATAGTACAACTCATTTTCATGGACTTGTTTACACGCATGAATAGGCCCAAAACTAACATTATCCTTGTCTTTTGCTTAATTTTAACAGGAAATGGTTTCAGTTTGATTTTACATCGCTCAACAAAGTCTTCAAATTTGTATTGAACTGCTGCCCGCTGCTATTCACAGCACCTCTCTGGAGTGTGTCGGCTCCAGAGCTACGTGGGTGCAGGATCTGCCCGGTGTTGTGCTGCCTTCTGAGCAAGCTGCTACATGTTAAAGACAAGCCACATTCCGGGCAGCCATACACAGCTGTCACATCACAAAATGAAGAGTGTCTCAATCAGCTCATTTGCATGAATTGGTGGATTATGACCAGGAAACCATGCATGGAGCTGAATATTGGCTTCAATGTGTTGGAAGCGATAGATAGATAGATACTTTCAATGATACATCAGACTAAGGTGTCCTGTTATTTGAGAGTGAGCCTGAAGGAGAGCTTACCTCTACCTTTTCTGTAAGTAACTGTTAAATGTAATAACCGGCATCCTAGACACTTGCCTGCAAGTGACTTTGCCTGTACAGCTGAATGGAAAGTATTATTTGTTCTAACTGCTCCTTGCAGATGCTTTCCTTGTGGTTTCACAGCTTGGTCATAAGGCAAACCTTTTTAATATTTGTTTTTTATTTTTACAGCTGTTTAATTGGGACAGTCCCCACTCTGGTATTTATTTGTGATGTTTCTGTACACAGAAGGCTTTTAGGTTTGCAGATGCAGGGTTTTGCATGACTGAAAGGGCCAGGTACAGTGTTTGTGCAGCTGGTCGCCAGGTAACCCTACCAAACACTGCTGGAGACCGCTGGGATCGAGTGAAGGGATCAGAATTGGTGCTCTCCCTGGGACTATTTGCAACACAGCACAGGCTCAATGATTTCTTTTTTTTGGTTGTTGTTGGTTTTAAATGTCAAGTAGAATCATAATTCTACTTTGTAAAGATAAAAACTGTGAAGCAGCAATTAACTCTCTTCAAAAAGAAGATTTTAAGCAGAATAAAATTAACCTATTTGTTGGAGAGTGTGTCTGGGGAAAACCGTGATGGTTTATTAACAGAAGTACAGTGTATGGCTGCACCCTTGCAGCCAAAAGTTGCAAGTCAGACACCAAACATCATGGTGCAAAAAGAAAAAAAAAAAAGGAAAAAGATTATTTCTCAAATGATGAATTTGAAACTCTTTCTTAGACTTGATTTTAGAGGTTTTAGTGTTATATTGCTTTTGATTTATTAATCTCCCTATATTGAGGCAGCTAAGAACATGGTCCTGATTCTCAGCATGAATTTTGTCTCCTGTCCCTGGAATAAGGCACAGTATGAGTGCAACTAGCAGCCAGCTCTGCTGGAAAGAGAGGTCCTGCTGGAACCTCTGGAAAGCAGAGCTGCGTAGGCTGCCCAGCATCCAAAGCACCATGCCTCTGCTCTAGTCCAAGCACCACAGGCTGGTGATAAAGATCTCTAAAGCTCACAAGTCTGCAGAGACCGACCAGGAGATTTTAATAAGGCTTGATGTTTATACCCAAATGTTACAAAATATCTAGGAAGAAGTACACCGATTACTGAAGATATCTGAGCATGCTGAGCACAGTTTAATCTGGCTATAACCTTTTGCAACTGTGAACATTTGTGGATCTGAACCCTAGTAAAGTTCCTAAGAAAGCCCAGTTGTGTAAAATTTAACCTCCCCTTTTCCACTACCTTTATTACGCATTTTCTATGACTATTTGCTTTAATTCCTGTCTGTGTGGATTTAATACAATTCTGCTCTAAAGACAACTTGTGTGCCGTGCAGGTATGCACACCACTAAGGCAATGAGAGAGCAGGAAGATCCTGTCCCAAATGAGTGGGCCATTCACACCCTTTACTCTGAATAACCTACATGGTAAAATATATGATCATAAGTTTCTATTTTCCTTCACTTGGACCAATCACTGCAGGCATTTTTTCTGTTTTATGTTACAAACACCTTCTGTGCTTTCATCTGGATATAACTTTAAATAATGGTTTCCACCAGGACTTTCTTTTCTCCCTTTCTCCTTTTCAATGTAGACAAAAGAGTTAAATAAGAAAAAAAAGAGTTTGGAGCAAATCAATGAAGCTGAAGCTAGTGGCTTTTAAAAACAAAACTCCTGTCGTACAGATACTAGTGGGTAATGGTAACTCATCAATTTGTTTCCATTCCCATAGTAACTATCCTAAGTACCATGGTAACAAACCTAAACAAACATAAATATTATCTCTCCTTTTGGTCCCAAAATTTTCACATTTAATGCTGTCCTAATAAATAGCTGGAGTAGCAGCTCCCCAGCTATTGTTAACAAAGACATGCGACAACAAACACATTCTCAGTGTGCCTAACAATATGCAAGCAGTTGTGGTGCTTAATAAATAATATGTAATTATACACACATAATTGCTTTTATTTAGCAATATAGGAACACGTAACAGTAAGTAGCGTATGTCAGTGAAACAACATTTTAGTACGACAGGTTGGGTGAACTCACTGGCACAGCTTATCAGTCTGTTTGACAGTCTGAAAAGCTAGAGCTATTTTCCACATTCATAATACCTGTCAGAAGCATATTATGTGATTAACTTATGATTGTAAGGAAAATAGATGCCTTTAAAATGATTATTCTAATGGAATTTCAACTCAGAACTCATACAGACACTTGGCTCTTTTCTTCTTGATCTGTGAAACACAGTGTTCTGTACCTATTTTATTATTTACCCACAGTTCAATTCTTCTTTGGTAGTTTGATTATGTCAAATCTTAATTTTTCAACACAAATACACCCTGCTTCTATCTGGCAACCAAGCTTTCCAGCACGTGCACCCCAAAGGCTCAGCAAGCAGACAGGGTGGCTGTGTGCTGCAGGCAGCCACTAGGAGAGAACTGCCCACCCCTGGAGCCTGGGCCCCAGCACCTGAGCATGCTGCACTGCCCTGCCCAGGGGCATGGGGCAGTGGCTTCAGGTCGCTGCCAGCTTGTTGTATAGGCAGCTCGTCTCACATGCGTGCTTGGCACAGTATTCTGACCAGGCAACTTTCTTTTTAAACAAAGAGGGACAAACCTAAAAATACTGATTCTTTAGAAGAGCAGTTTGAAAGCAGTAGTTCTCTCTCCTGCTTATGCTTCCCTGAGAAATCCACAGTATGACGTATTCAAAGAGACATGGGTACGCACTGTTTTGTGAGGCTCCTGGAACATCTGCACTACAAAATGGTGAAATTGGCCTCAAGAGCTGAGGGGTTCTTGTCCTTTGCCATGTTCCAATCTGCCATCACCAGAGCTTGCTCACCTTCTCAAAGCAAGCACAGATCTTAGCATACAACCTTGCTGAGAGATGACTTATTCCTGTACAAAACCATTTTCCTGGGTAAGAGCTTGCCTGTTGTCCAACTCTATTTCATTTTGTGGGTAGCCATCAACTCTGCTCTGGTAGTTTTCTGCCTCCTGCCTTTAGCATTCCATCAAGGAGGTAAAAACAAGTGACAAAGATATTCACAGTAGAGGATCTTGCAGGGACCTCATTCAGCACAATCATGCAGATTTACACCCACTGAGGAAAATATTTCCTAGTATGTGAAAAGGGAAAGGGTAGAAAAGGCATATATGTGCAGGCTGGTGTCAGCAACATTTCCAAGAAGATAGCTGATACTACACAAACACATTGGATCTTGAGCCTAGGCTTGTTTGGGTTGGAGGTCTACAGAAAAGCTGTTCTCAGCTCTAGTCAGCTGCTTCTTGGCTTTGAGCATGACCACAAATTTGCATGACTTCATTTCATCTGGAAAACACTTGGATTTCTGGACAAAAACAGCTTTGAAATGATGAATTTTCTGCTTTAGATTTATATACTTCCTGCAGTGCCTGATTCACCAAATGCCAGCACAGTTACCTGTTACCTGTCTTGCTTGAGCCATTCAAAGCTAATGGAGTTTCAGTGGGAAATAAATTTTAAATGTGGCAAACTATTATTTTCGCATAATGTTTGTAATAAACTACTGACTGAAACCCTACAGAGGATCCCATGAGTACCTGATGTGAGGGAATGAGGACAAGGGAGTCACACTGTTCTAGTGGTGCACACTTGACAGTATAAGAGGCAACGGGCACAAACTGAAACACAACATTGCTTCTGAACACAATCATAAACTCTGTCTTACGCCGAGGCTGGCAAACACTGGAACAGTTGCACAGAGTCTTAGTGGAGATATTCAAAACCTGACTGGACATGGTCCTGCACGACTTGCTGTAGGTGACCGTGCTTGATTTCGAGGGGTCCCTTCCAACACCAGCCACACTCCTGTTTTGTGATGTCTCTTCTGTACAGAGATATAGCAGGAAGGGAACGGTTAACCCTCAGAGAGCCATCATCTCTCTAATTTTCAGGGGTCAAAAGACAGGTAAAAACCTTGTCATTTGGTGAGTCACTGTGTAGAATGTCTCAATGCTACTCTCAATGTTTTGACAGAGAAGCCAAGATCTACAGGGATTTCAAAGACGCATATTTGTACCGAAGAACATTTAAGTGTCTCAAGAGTATTATTTTTCTTTCACAAGATTCTTAAATTGTACCCCTCTTCACAAGACAGGTATCATCACCTAAAACATATGCTCTTAGTGGATGTTTTCATATTTAGTCAGAAATTATGTCTGGAATGTCAGAATTTCTCGATAGTGAATTTCTTCCCATGGGGATACATTGAGAGTCTCTAGTTGCTTGTCTTTGAAGCCTGAAGCTCACTTACTTCAGCAACACAACTTGCGATTGCACTTGAGAAACCTTGCTGTACTTTTTCAGTGTTTGCTTTCATTACCATTTGTTGCCGTCAGCTAGCAACTCAAGAAAATTTCCATATCTAAACATAAAATTTATCCCTTTCTCCAATCTAAGTAAATAGATGTGAAGACAACAGAATCATAGGGGCTGGAAAGGACCTCTGGAGACCATCTAGTCCAAACTTCCTGCTTAAGAAGGTTCCCTACAGTAGGTTGCACAGGAAAAAATCTAAGTGGGTTTTGGATATCTCCAGAGAAGGAGACTCAACAACCTCTCTGGGCAGCCTGTTCCAGTGCTCTGTCACCCTCACAGTAAAGACATTTTTCTTTATGTTTGTATTGTCCTGTCACTGGGCACCACTGAAAAGAGCCTGGCCCCATCCACTTGACACCCACCCTTTAGATATTTATGAGCACCCATAAGATCCCTGCCCTAAACAGATTAATCAATAGCTAATGTTCAATTCAAATACTCATTTTAATTCTTCACAATCTTTTTTTTTCCCCTATAATTTGCAACTTCAAAAAAGATTTAAGTGTCCTAGCTACCATCTCTAGATTTTTAGTAGAAAAATGCTTGTAGCTCATTTTTCTCTATTGCAAGCTGTCCTGTTTTTCTGGAAGCTGGACTACACATGACCATGCACAAAAGTGCTCTGAGGGGTGCAAAGAATGCAACTGAAATATCTGTTAAACAAAATGCTTTAAATTTAACCAGAAGATCTGACAGAAGAAAGTTCTCTGAACTTGTCTTTCAGAATCTTTAAGAATTTAACTACTAATACAGAGGTTTTTAGTTGTCCATATCTGTATCTTGAAGGAAAGAAGTCTTTTGCTGAACTGGATATTGAAAAAAAATGAAAGTATTGGATTTCATTTTGTACATTAGAAGCAATCCACATTTTACACCACTTAACCATAAAGAATTAATTTGTATTAGACTCCAGTATACTGTCAAATCAGTTAATGCAGTTTGTTCTGGTGATTTTACTGTAATTAAATTGCTACTAAAACTATGAAACTGAAAACATCATTGGAAAATCTTCCTGTCAGCAAATGTTAGCAGACAGCACTAACTATAATAACCATTGTTCAATGCTACAAATCACTGATCAAACTCACTTCATCTGAGGTGCCCTTTTTTCTTTCATTTTTTCCCTAGGTTTATAGCCAGCAAGAAGTGAAAAACCCTGCCCTGCTCAGGTCACAAATAGGTGAAATGTTCTTGATAGAAAAGAGCCATGCAGTTCTAAATCCTTATAGCTGGAAACTGGACAATTGATAATTCCATAACTCTCAGACACTGTCTCAGACTCTTTCATTCTTGCTTAATTGCTTTGTAAATATGTTAGCATCATGTCTGAGCAATGTACCCCACCATTTACTTTTTTTATAGTATCTTTTTTGCTTTTTCTAGATTGAGTAGCCACTAACATTCTTACCTAAACCGTGTGATGTGTGAAAAATTAACCATCCTCAAAAAAAACCAAGCAAATATGAAACTGAAATGAAATTCTCAAATTGTACTTCATAAAGTGTTCAGGCACTCAAGAATTAAGGTAATTTGAACACAGAGAACCTTAGAGTAAGTGAAGTGAGAAATGCTAGGAATAGAAATTTTGAGACAGATATTGTCATCTTATGAACTTACAGGGAAATTAAGAGGCTTCTTGTAGTTACCACAACCAGAATTGTTAGGATAGAAATTCATCTCAAACAGGATTTTTTAAATAGTATTTCAACATACACACTTTTGCAATGCATAACTTTAGTATTTTAATTTTCTATCTCCTGCTAACTGAGTTTCCAATAAGTAGGATAGCCTTTCCTGCGTGCCGTTATATTCATTAGCGAAAGATTTTTACCCAGTTCCAGTCAATCTGAATCCTCGGGAAAGAAAACAGAGAAGGGAGGAGGAGCTGCTCTGTAGAACATGCTACATCCTGCCTCATGGCGCTGGGGATCCTGCTATTGAGCCCCCAGGCTCTGGAGTCTCCCATCACACTGCTCCTCTCTGTTACCAGAGTAGCAATGAGTAACAGTGGTCAGAAATGTTCATTCAGCATTCAACTGTCCATTCTTGCATCATTTTATGACCTGTTTGAAAGATTTTGGGGAGGACTAAGATCCAGATACCATGCATTGTTCTGAATGTCATTTTGTAGTTTACATATGAATGTTACCACAGGAAGCTTTTTCTTTGCACTCACTGTACCACTGAGAAGTAAAAAAACCAAACTGCTACTCTCTTTTACCTAAAACTGGATGTTAAAATACCCTGTTAGCAGGAAAACGTTGCAATCAAACTTGTTTCTGCTGACAAGGTACAAGGGGTTATAGTCTGACCCCTCCCAGAGATACATGCCCCAGCACAGCTGCAAACTGTTTACAAGGGCACTGACAAAGCATTTCATGCTCGTCTCCATCGTTTTTGCTCAGACCAGCAGCCAAGAGAAAAGCTGAGGCTCCTGGATATTGTGATAATCTCGAAAACAAAATTGACCACAGGAGGCACTTTCATTCACTGAGTCAAAGGCTAAGTTGGAAATTTTTGGCCTTGTCAAGGTTGTATTTCTTAACAGTTATGGGATTTGGTTTATATTGGAGGTATTTCTGCCTGGCAATGACTGCAGTCATTGTAATTGGTGCTGCGGGGAAGGGGCAGAAAGCAGCAGCTACGAGAGGGCTGCTTTCATTGCAGGAGGCACAGTGACAGGCACAGAGCAATAATAAGCTCTGCCTCAGAGATCTAGTCAGACAGGTCTGGGAATAAGCATGCTAAAGCACCTAGCAAAATAGCCACTTGCCTCTGGTGAGCCAAATGCGGAGCCTTGGGAGCAACGAATAAGAAAATGGATAACGTAAGCTTGGATATTAGCTTTCACAGCTGCTTGTCCAGCAGCTACAGGCCTGAGTTAGGATGTCTGTTGCTTGAATGAAAACAAAAGAAAAAGTCATTTCAATGATTCTGAGGAAAACTCTCCCAACCCAGAGAAATGCTTCACCTCATCTGGGCACAGAACCTCGCTTATCACATCAATAAATATGAAACCAAAGCCAAAGAACAGTGGATGTAGCTGATCACATTCATAAACATTGGAAACTTTCATTTTCTCTTTTTGTTCTACTTTACATTGATGCAACAACCTACATCCCTGCTGGGCTTTGATTGCAGCTTTAGCTAATTATATTAGTTGAGACATTTTGTCATATAGTGAATCAGATCCTCATTTGATTTAAATGAATGCAGCTGCATTGACATTAGTGGAGATTTGCCTGCTCTTAGCAATTACTCATTATCTCCCCCAAAATGAAAGTATAAACTGCCATATACTGATATATATATATTTTTTTTTTTAAAGTAGAGGGATGTGTCTTTAATAGCTCTTTCCAGTTTATTTTCTAGGACACACTGCAAACTCCATTTGCACCCTAGAAAGCACCACGAAAGTGTGCTGGGTAACCAAGAAGAAATGAACTGTACCTTCAATACGTTCTCCAGACCTATCTTCTCATAGAAATAAAATTTCAAGATTACTGCCACGTTCAACTCTATTACATACATCCAAGAAACCAACATATACAGGGGACTACTGGATAACTTTTGCTATCTACAGGATGAGAGAAATCCAAAACAGGGAAGATTGCCTGAAGGTTATCCTCCAGACTAGAATTAAACTTGGATTGTCACATAAGAACAACCATAAAAATATTATTTTTCTTTGTCCTGTATCAGTTTTATTTGGTCTGGAAACAGTCAGAAGTTCTGGCATGCCAAAAGATTTACAGACCTAATGAATAAATCCAGCTAGAAGCAAACTGGCTTTGTAAGGCTCCAGTGTTCTGCAGCTATTGGTGTTTAGGGCACTGGATTTGCTTTTTTAAATGCTGTGGCATGAGATAAAAGCAGATGACTTTCCTCAGATAGCTATAGCTTTTCCCAGTCATTTTGCACAGATGACTGTACAAATTCTTTAGCTATCAGCACCTAAACATTCAAATTCTTTCTGGCAACATTAGCTCAAGTTAAATTTCAGCTGTCACTCTGCCTCGTCCCTGATGCCTGGAGAAGCATCTTGATAGACCGACTCAATTCCCGTAGCCTTAAACCTTCAGGGGGTGGAGAGTGAAAAAAAACCCAGCCAAACAGACGTTCATTTCTGCTTTGGCATATAACTTTGATTTCATGTATCAGATATTCAATGACTTATTTTTCATAGCAGTGCTGGCACCAGCTTTGCTGCTGCTGCCGCCTATGTGTTTGCACAGAGGTTCCTTGGAAATGCTCAATTGCTCTGTCATTGGCAAAGCTGCAGGAGGCAGCACGCAAGTTTTGCGGCCAGAGCGCGACTTCCACCCTGCAAGTGGCTGGAGCCCAGCCTGGGGCTGCCCTTGGCACAAGCCCAAGCTCAGCGTGTATTCTCCCCTCGGTGCACACAAACAGCAAGGACCGACATTTTTGCTTTTCCAGCCATAGCATGGTCATTCCAGTTTGCTCGTGCATGCTGCTCTGCCATGCTGTGGGGGAAAGCAGCCCCATGGCAGCCTGGGCTCCTACAAGAGCCCCAGGAGCATGGGCTTGCTGCTTGCCACAGGGTTTGTAGGTAGAGAGAGTGCTGGGGCTGTACCTGCTGCTCCGGTTATTGCTGTATTGGGACAAAGGCAATATTGGCAAAATAGGCAAACATTTGGGAATCCTTTCACATGTGCTGGCTCTGGCACTTTCTATTATTCACAAATAAATATTTGCAAATGAATATTTGAAAATTATTCAGGTGACTTGTGTATTTTCCCTTTCTAATCCATTTGTCTATCCTAGTGTTCACAGTCTCTCAGATACGACAAATTAATGACAATCCATAGCATTCACCTATATTTTCTCAACTTCTCCTTTTCTCAAGCCGAACTATTAAAATCAATCCTTCCTACTACATTAACTAAATTGAAAAAATACTTTCCTCTATTTTTCCTTCTGACATTCTTACCCCTGCTGTGAAAGACTATCTTTATGAGACCGCTTTTTCTTTTCTTAAATGGTGATTTTGCTGATTTTTCCACCATAAATATGGAATGATTTTGATCAGTACAGCGTTCCACAATGGCCTGATTGTGAAACTCTTATGTTAATAGGATTATTCATGCAAGCACTCTCCATATTATGCAACAATTGCATAATCACTGCCTGACTATTGCCTTAGGTTCCAAATCAAGAGTCTCCAAATATCATCCTCCTAACTCATTAGAAGTTTTCGTGCTGCATGTAGCCATAGCAAAAATGCCCTCCAATAACTACTGAAAATGATAAAGGATTTAAACTCGTATCCTCCCGGTTTCCTAATGCACTTCTCAGTACTAGAGTTCTAGAGACTACTTGATGGGATTTTTGGGGTCCTTGCATGCTTTGCATTGTTTTTCTGCTTAAAGGAACACAAGCAGTAAAGATAAAACAGTTTCTTGCAGTTCCTTCCCACAGGTGAAACAATTTGGTTTTACAGCAAATAAAAAGTTGTTTGGAAAGAGTTTCTAGACTTTACCATTCTGAAAGGAAAGAGGAAAGCAAGGTGATCTTTGTTGCCTTTTCTTTGCTTCTCACTCTCAGATTTTCTTTTTAGCCACTGCTCTAATCATTTTACTACTCTTCTAATAATTGCATTATTTCCATGTGATCAAAGGTGAATAAAAATGTTCAGTGTTTGGAAGGCATACTGCTCTATAGGGACTAAGGCTCATCATCCATACTAGAAACAGTAGTAAAATTAGAGACCATCTGGCCTATTTACCTGCTCTTGGAGAAGCAACAGTCCCCATGCCAGCTGGAGCTGTGTCTGCCAGCATTTTGGAAGTCCCTAAAGCTGGAATTAATGACCAGATGTTAGTGGAAGTTCAGCACTGCCACCTCTACTTTGCATGCTCTACACCTTTCTGTCACAGTTTCAGTTGCCTTTGGGTGCATGGAAAAACGGCCTCAGATGCTCTTTGAGCAGTATTTCAAGTCATCTTAGAATAAGCAGATTTTTCACAATAGTGGGGAAGAAATAGACTGTATCCATGAAACAATGCCTGCAACAGTAAATCCAGCCTGAACCTCATGAATATCTTTGCAATTTTGACAACTGCAAGTTTGAAAAGGTGGTCAAAATTCAAATGTTATGTACTATTGGGATCTACCTATAGTAGAATATTTTCAGATTTTCTTCATAGTATCATTAGCATGTATCCTGAGTCTAGGCTGTCTTGTTTCTTTTCTACTATGTTGGCTTCGGTATTACTATTATTTTGCCTGTCATCACTAGCACAGAACTATGGAAATGCAGGGGATTTCAGTGTACACAGTCACTATACACAGACTGGTTCAGTGACTGAATCTTCAAGAGACAGTATTATCAAATATATCATAGCACTCAGTGAATGCATTTAGCAAGCCGAACAGAGGAGAATACAAGCTGTTGAGATAGGGCTTATATGTGCTAGATTTTGGAGCCATCCCCCTCAAATCTGCTAGTCTTTGGGAAACAATATAGTAGTTGTTTCCTGATGCATCAGAAGGGTGCAACTACAGATATGACTATGAGGAATCTTCATGGCATGGACAGAGTTGGAAGCTACACTATTGCCTTCCCCCAGAAGCCTCTTCTATCCTTACATCCAGGTAAATGCTGAGGAAAATTAGCAGATAATACAGATTTGCATTACAAATACTTTCCAGATTATTTTCTGAAGAAATTGGAGACTTCAAGTATCTAGCAATGTTACTTTGACCTCTTTATAGAATTTTGTTTCTTATCCATATATTTGTGATAGAGCCAGGATGAAATACATCCACTCCACTCCCAGTCCTCAGAAAAACTTATTTCATCCTTGCAGGCTGCCAGACTGGTCAGGCTGTTTACCCTTCATAAATCTATGCTGGCTGTTCCAAGCATCATCTTGTCCTAGATAGAAGTAAAGATGGAAAATACAGAATGGTATATTGGTGGCAGATTACAGCCCATGTGGATTCCTGAGGATTACACATAACAATCACAATGACGAGTAAAGAAGACAAATGCAAGATATAAAATAACACGTATAACGCTCTTAGAATCTGTTAACTTTCTGAAGCAAACTCAAATCCCAGCAAATTGTCAGCATGCATGTCTTTTTTGTACAAGTAGAATAATACGGATGAGTATAGATTTCCCATAGCAACCACTGTTTGTTAGAGGAATACATTCTCAATCTCAGAAATTCCATCCTAATATAAACCAGAACATATCAGTAAAGGCCAATAAGAAACCCGCCTTCTCTCCATTTCAATTACTTCCAAATGCTCAGTTTATCTGAAGGTGCACGGGGCATCTCAGCATCTCCCCATTTGGTAGTGCTTATGCAAGGAAAACATGAAATGCTGGTAGCTACATAATTGTAATAGGGAAAATGCATTAGTAATTCCAAGGCAGTATATTTAAGCTTTGACGTTTTTCCTTTCTTAGTGCTCATGGCTTCCTTTGTGCAGGCACACTTCCTGTTAGATTAAGAGAGAGTGAGTTCAGCAGATGGCCAGTAGCTCAGCAAATTGGAAAGCATTCTATTTATCAGGCCATATAGTACTTTTTTCTCCATAACTGAGCTAGTGTATTCTTAAAAATATTAAAGTTGGTGGTTGTACATACTTAAGGACTGATCTGAAGCTCTATAGAATCTGTGGAAGCAATTCCATCATCATCAATGGGTTTTGGACCAATGCCTTCCCACTCAAGTGATGACGACTTATGTATATTACAGAATTCAGGCATACTGCAACTGTTCATGTTAAAGTTACAGGTCTATCACAGAAATATGTGCAAAAAGTTGGCCAAAAGTCAGAGGGATCCCACATGGAAGGCAAGTCCATAATGGGATAGAAGAAATTAATTTTCCCCATCTTTCCACCCCTTATTTCAGGACAAAGAAATGTTCCCCACAGAGAGACGTGGAATTTATTCTTTGCATGTTAAGAAGCTATTAGAGATATTTTCCTCTCTGACTGGTTTTGCCTCTCCTGGAGGTATTCCTCTCTATACTTAGTCAAAAATGTTCTGCTTTAAAGAGACTTCTGTTCTGGGGAAAAAAAAAAAAAAAATCACCATGCTGATCTGGAAAAGTGAAGTAGGACAATAAAAATCAGAGCAAAAATAAGACTATGGCTATAATGGAAACCAGTCAAAAACTAGTTTCCAATTCCTAGGAAACATGCCTGCTCTAGACGAGTTTGGACAAATTAGATTTGACAGCATGATGTTTCCAAAAACAGTTTTCCACAGAAAATAAGCTCTCAAGATCCTGCAGCTACATTGATTCTCTGTCATCTTCTCCAAGCTTGGTGATTCCCAAGACAGATGTATTCTAGACAGACCTGCTCTCAAGTCAGAGGCTATTCCCACATTTGTAAGTCCTCACTCATGCAGCAGGAAGCAGAGCAGTGATAGAGCCCAGGCTCCAGTTTGGAGTGCTGGCTGCTGGCATCAGGTGAGAAGACTGAGCTTGCTGGTGCTTCTGTGGGAGCTTTCTGCTCAGGACAGAGCTTGGAATTTCTGGCATGGCAAACCAAAAAAGAGACAAATCTTACGAATCTATGCCCCACCTTGGAGCAATCTAGCTAATGAGACTTCAGAGGTTGTATTTTTGCAGCAAAATCTTTGGACAAAGGTAAATCCTCTCAAGATGGCCTCTTCTAGGGTGGCACAGAAGGGATGCCTTTGGGTTTTCTGGTTCAGAATTTTCATCAGACTCGCATAAGCTAAGCAAGGACCAAGATGTACTTCTATATCCACAAACTGCTTTTTGGCATTTGTTTGTATAAGGAAACTCTTTTTGTCTAAAACACCTTCAACTTTTCTCTTACTTTCCTCTGCCAACCAGACATAAGTTAAAGGTTTACCCATAACCCTTGTCAGCTGATGGATTGGAAGCAAAAACCACACACAATTTAAGATCTATTTCACCAGTTCTAGCACAATTGTTTTGCCTTTTATGTATGTGTTGTACAGTATTTGTATTAAATATGTTCCTGTTCATGAAATGAATTCATGAGACATCTAGTGAATGGCTGTGCTCTGCTCCCTAGATTTAATTAAGATCTGATCAGATAGCAGTTTGCACCTTCCACACAAATAGCTAGTGACCAGCAAACTAATTTATGAACATAAATGGCTCTCTCTATAAAAGTATGTTCCTTCTAACAAGTATTGTTGCCGCCTGTGAAACCTAGTTAATAAATATGCCTCTAGATCCTATCTCCACTTTACACATACGAGTATGTGACTGTACTCTTGCGCATTAGCCATAAAAGCAGGGTATAGGAAAGTTTATACTTGAATGAAATGCCTTAACAGGAACAGATGAGAAAATGAAAGGAAGGAAAGTTGTCAGTAATAAGAAAGTACTTGAAAAGAGATTTTTATTTTTTTAAACATGGAATGTTTTATTATTTCTTCCAAGAACAGAGATTTGATCCTGCATTCACCTGTGCAAAATGTTAAGTATATTGCAAATAATTATTCAGAGGCATAGAATGTTGTTCAGATACTCTAAGTTTAATCTGCAGTGAGTGTTTCTTATTTTCAATTCGTCATGTGAAAATAAATTACGAATTTTACGATGTGTGAACCCTTAGGTCCTGTCTCATTATGGTAGTTCATTCCTAGAATAAATGCAAGTATAAAATTTCCATAGGCTATAAAAGTTTTAATAAGGCTATTGTACTGATTCTATGTTTGTTTCACAGATGTATACACACTGAAATATATTCTTTAATTAAACAAAACTGAAAACGCAGATGAAAAATAAAGAAAAAATCCTTTGAAACAGCTCTGGTCTACTGAACCAGCTAGGGCACAGAACCATTTTAGAGAGAAAAGATTCCAGAACTGAGAATTTCCAAAGTAGACTGCAAAATTTCTACAGCTTTCAATGATACTAGCAGATACAATGTAGCTACAAGTTTCATTTATCCATCAAAACATCTGAGTTTATCTCATGATTAATTTATTTTTCTAATAAACGTTACAGGCTAATTACTATCTCTTTTCAGAACTGTGTCATACGAAGTCCATAGTACAATCACAGCTTCTACTCAGCCTCTGCAGCTGGGGAGGAGAGCACAGGGATGATGTCTGGAACTCCCCAACACAGAGGATGCCACACCCCCCGGCCATGGCATCATTCAGAGCATTTTACAAGCTGTTCTTACACTGTTGATTGAAAGACATTGAAAAAAACTACCATCTGCCTCCTAAGAGTATGTAACTAAGGATTCATCGATGGCAGCAGATACCTGTGGTAAGATTCAATCTGCTTTTCAACGCAAAGGACCTATAGAATCAGATCCATTGTCTTTCCACTGCAAAGATAAGTTTCATTGGTAACTACTCTGCCAAATCTGAACACTCAGTTTTACATCTGAATGTATCATTTTGACTAGATGTTGTGTCAGCATTTCCCTATTATCACTGAATAGAAACCTCTAGTAGTGACATAGTAGATCCAGCTCTTCCTTTCTTCAACTAGCCAAACTATCAACAAGTGTTGCAAGTTGTTATTCTGACAAAATTTTCATTAGCGCACACAACTGTCCACAGAGAATTGGATTAAAATTTAGCTAGCATTATCATGTAGGGGTATCATGCACTCAGCTGCTAATTATCACCAAAAAAAGTTAGAGAAGAGCCTGAATATGAAAATACTTTGTGGTTCAGTCTGGAAGCACTGGATATATATTTATACACAATGCTTGTCCTGGCACATGAAAACTGTGGCTTATTCTGACATATGTACAAGCTCAGAAGATGAGCAGTCTGGATAAGAAAGGTCTGATCATTTCTTTAAGTAAATAGAAAAAGTAAGTTTGACTTCAGAACAATGGAGCCGTGATATACAGTCATCTACAGAAATTTAGTGAACCTAGAAAGTGCTTGGTCACTAGGAGGATGGACTTTAAAAATTGAACTATACAGGGAAAATGAAATAAAAAAGCTTTTACTTTTAATGGAATACCCTCTTGCCAATTATACAAGTGAGGTCAACACATAATGGCATAAAATCCTAGATACACAGGAAATAATAAAATTTTTTTACCATCAGGATAACAGTTACATTCTTCAATTTAAAAAAATATAATGAATGCTTAGTCTAATTCTAATCTTCTGAGAGTGTAGGCACTATTGACTTCAACTCCCAGTATTTGACTTGCGGAATCCTTTTTTCGTTTAGAAACACCTGGTTTGGCTGTACATATGTATGCTGCCTGAATCTGCAGTCATAATGCAGTTGCTACTAGAAGCGTTAGGCATGGATTATGGAACCACACCAGGATACCAGTTTTCTCTGCTGCAGGTTACTCAGAGTTTTTTCTATTTCCTATCATAGAATCATAGAACAGACTGGGTTGGAAGGAACCCCAAGGATCATAAAGTTCCAACTCCCTGACACAGGCAGGGCCACCAGCTTCCAGATCTTGTACTAGATCAGGCTGCCGAGGGCCCCATCCAACCTGGCCTTGAACACCTCCAGGGACGGGGCATCCACAACCTCTCTGGGCAGCCTCTGCCAGCACCTCACCGCTCTCTCAGTAAAGAAATTCCCCGACATCCAATCTAAACCTTCCCTTCTTCAGCTTAAAACCATTTCTCCTTGACCTATCACTATCTGTGCTTGTAAAAAGTTGAATTCCCTCTTTTTTATAAGCTGCCTTTAAATACTGGAAGGCTGCAATGAGGTCTTCCCACAGCCTTCTCTTCTCCAGGCTGAACAAGCCCAGCTCCCTCAGCCTGTAGAGAGGTGCTCCAGCCCTCTGAGCATCTTTGTGGCCCTCCTCTGGACTCTCCAACAGTTCCATGTTTTTCCTGTGCTGGGGACCCCAGACCTAAGCACAGTACTCCAGATGGGGCCTCACGAGGGCAGAGTAGAGAGGGACAATCATCTCTCTGTCCCTGGTGGCCACCCCTCTCCTGGTGGAGCCCAGGATACCATTGGCCTTCTGAGCTGCAAGAGCACACTGCTGGCTCATGCTCAGTTTTTTGTCCACCAGGACTTCCAGGTCCTTTCTCTGCAGGGCTACTCTCAAGAAGCATGCCAGACATTCTCTCTTCTTCATGCAGTGATTGATGTTCAAGGCAATTATCTGATTCAGTGGAAAAACTTGAAGTCTCTTTCCCCTCAAAAATCTGAATAACATTCAGAAAATATATCATCTTTTTTTCTGTTTGTGAAGACCTTTTCCTCTCTCAGCATTGCTACACTTCTTCATTGTTGCACTGTTTAGTCTCTCAAATAAATGTTTAACTTTTGCATTTTTATCTCACAGGGAAGAATTTTTATCCCTTTTTTTTTTTTTTTGAAGTTTAAAGTTAGAATGAATTCATGCAGTTTGAGGTTGAAAAGTCTCAGATCCACTGTTGTTTACATTTTCTTGGCCCTAAACAAGTGAAAAAAAAAACAACCAAAGAACATTACACTGTTTCCAGTTTAGATATTTTCAAAGAGACAAAGAGGAACCTTATTAGGTTTACAAAGCTTAACCTCCTTGCTTTAAAGACATGCAGAACAATTCCTTGGGATTTGTTACAAGTACTTTACTAAGATGTGTTAATTATCTGATCTAAGTTTACATTTGTTTTATCTTCATTCTGTGTAGACTGTAGCATATTCATGTCATGCTGACTCCTTAAAAATGGTTATTAGAGCTGCAGTTGAGTTTCAAACCAATTGAAGTCAACTTTACACTGAACGAATACATCAATAACACAGCGCTGGCCTATATACTTAATTCAGAGGAAAGACAAGCCCAATGACGTGAAGAACAATAAAGGAAAATAGCTCATCCGGTATTGGATACTTCTTTTAAAATAATTGTTATTATCTGTCTACAATAATTGTCTAAGGAGAAAATTTTCTAATGAGTACAAATCTTGTTGATTATCAGTAAAATCTGTGTATAGATCCCAGTAAAATTTTGAAAATGATTCATTTCAGTGCCAATAAAAATCTTTGGTGTATTTTCTGATAACTTAAATTGCAAGTTATGAGTTTGTTTAAGAGTTTGTTTAAAAGGACTGGGCTTAATGGAAACTTGCCAAGACCAGACTTTTTTCTCCCAGTGTCCAGACATTACAGAGCCACAGAAGGCAAGTGGTCATGTCAGCAGATTTTCAGGTATTAGTCTACCTCTGAGAAAAAATATTGCATTGAAGGACACTAGAGACAGCTGTGAATGTTTTCCTTCACATGAGGTAAGGACAACTGAGGAAAATGGATGAGATTTTTCTTCATTTCTGTCAAAGTCCATATACAAAAAAAACATTTCATTTCTGAACAGGGTATGAAGCAACCTGTCTAAAATAAACAAGTCTGGCGTAAAAAAATCAGGCATGAGATAGCAAGGACTGCTGCTAGCATCTATAAGAAATGATTCCATAGTGTTGGTGAGGTACATTTGAAATGACAGGACAAGATAAATATAGCTGTATGTTACCAACTTCACTGACTCACAGAATATCAAATCTGAGTGTAACGTTTTCTTCTGCTGCTGTTGGTCTAAAACAAACCCTTCTCTGGCCAAATATTTACAGGAAAGGGCTGGGAAAAGGTCTAATACTACTCATGAATAACACACTTGTTTTTCAGCCTTGGTGTTCTCCATTAGAATTCCTGATTCATGGATAAGTTAATTTTTTTTTTTAAACTTTCGTGACCAAAAAACTCAACCTGTGCCTTAAGATTTCTATGGCAAGGAACTCTTCTTTCAGGGTTAATGGAAATTACACACAAAAATAAATAAATCCCCCTCATACATTAAAAGGACAGCAGATGTCAGAACAGCCCTTCCAGGGCTGTTTCGTCTCTTTGTTGTGTAGATGTGCTCCCTCACAAAACCACTATTTCTGTTGTAGCTGGACTTTGCATTCTGACAACACTGAACATCTTGCACATTTTCAACAGCAATACATTTCCAAATGCCAACAGTTATAAGCCAGGGCTTTGCAGCTCAAAAGCAGCACATAGGCCCAAAAATCTATCTGTGGAGTAATAAATCATCTAGGCTAAGAACTCGCTGGAAGCGGAAAAAAATTCTGTTTGTATCTGCATAAACCACATGCAAGCATAAAGAGCTTCTAGATATGAAAGAGCCTGGTAATTTGCTATGGAAGCAGTAGTAATAGCAACTTGTAATGCTGCTCTATCGGAACATGCTACAAATCTCTGCAAAGATGAACTAAGAATGTCCAGCTCCATAAGAACTTCCTATGTGGATATTCCAGGTCACTTGAAATTTCAGGTTTAGGTAAGGAGTTCAGGAAACTGAAAAGATAACTGAATTAAAATTTCTAAGTATTCACACAAGTAAAAGACTGATGCAACAAACAAAAGTACAATAAAATTCACTTTAATATACCCTGGGGACAGTTACATTTGTGGCAAAATTGCACACATTTCCAAAAGAAGTAGCAAAACTGAGGGTACTGAAAGAGAAATCCTGAGAAGACTCTCCAAAAAGACAGCACCAACTTCAGACTAACACAAATAACTAAATGAAAAGGATGCTACTCTGTAAGGCTCTCCTCTGAATGGTAATCTAAGAAACAGCTCAATCCCTATTTATTCCCTGCTTGAGGATGACTGTGACTCTGCACAACAGTTGGTCTTAAATCTTCACCAACCCTGTGAATTGTTCGAAACAGTAAATCTGAGCATGCAGTTCCTATCTGGGGAAGAAGTGACAAGGAGTCTGCAGAGAACTACTTGTTCCGTGAGCACTGGACCTAGCCACATCTGGTTTCCACTGGCTTCTAGCTGATTGCCTTTTTAGCTGAATATTACTGCAGTGTGAGCTCACCCTAATTAAACATGCAGTAAGCATTAGCTGGAAAAAAACATCCTTCTAATGTTCCCTAGTTGAAAATAGATAACTCACATGGAAAAGAAGCTAGATGAGGAGGGGACTCTCTATTGTCTGAAAAGCCAAAAATTCTAAAAGATTATGCTTTTCTCAAACAGGAAGACTTTCATACAATGCTATCCCTGTGTAGATTTTTGACTTGAGTAAGAATTTAAATGATACTTGTTTTTCCACTCCCACCAGTGAGCATACTACTAATAGGATCTCTGCTTTCCAGGCAAGCTTTTATTTAATTTTAATATTTAGTGAACGTGATTAAGAACTCTATTCAGAAACATGTCTTGTTCAAAAATGGAAGAGAGGCAAAGTTTATTATATAAACCTTTTATCCTTTGGAAATCAGATTTAAACAACTCAGAAGAGGAAATAACCTGAGGGACCAAGTAAACTTGGAATTCAGTGGTTTCCCTATTGGGGTGGTGAATCTTTTTACACTCCTCACAGGGGAAAAATAGCTCTCCTGGGAAAATCTAAATACTATTTCTGTGATTACTGCACCACCATCTACTCCTTAAGGAGTCCATGATCTGTGTGAATGAAGAAAGGAGGAAATATTTCTATACAGGCAATTCTGACACTGTTGCCAATTACCAAATAGATTTCCCCATGTGTTCTGGGACATGCAGCTCCAACTCTGAGCTCAGACTTCCAGAGCTCCACATTAATGCCTTAAGCACAGAACCATTTCTTCCTCCTGGACAAACTCAGGGATATGCGAATCCTTCCATGTGAGGGATCTCAGCAGGGAAAGGTGATACATATGTGCAGCGGAGCATGGTACCAGGCAAGCTGCCAGCACAGACAGCTCTGGAGGTAGTTTATAACAGAAAATTTAAGCTGGATGATTAGGATACAGATTTTTCGCACTGTGGACTGCAGCAGAATAGAGACACTGAGCAAAGTTACTGCTTTGTGGAAACCAGGAATACTGTGTGAAAGATAAGGGCACAGTCACTCTTTGCATGCTTTGAACAGTATTCCACTGTATTGATGACAATGACAAACTCTTGCAAGGAAAATTTTTCTATATACACATTTTAATTTAGGGAACTGTCAATAGAAACTTAGGGTTTTATTATTAGTTTATTCAGAATGGCACCTATGTGCTTTCATTTTTATTTTTAGTGAGCATGGCAACTATTGTAATATTTTAGAAAATGACTTAGCTTTGAGATAAAATGAGTGTGCCTTTCAAGTGCTGTCATCCTTTTCATGTTAAAATCTTTCGTATAAATTCCTGACCACATGTATTCCCACAAAACTCAGGTTTGGCATCCTGACATAAGACACGGGAAAGAAGGAAAGGCAAGTCTGTAATGCTTCAAAGCTTCACGGGCATCTTTGGAGTTTACAGGCAGTATCTGGCATTCGTTTGGGGTTACTCCTTAAGTAGCAGTGAGGAAACTTGGCAGTAATCACAAGCAGAATCCAAATGGCATGACAACACCAGTGCAAAGCCCTCATCTTCAACCGTGGGTGGGATAAGCTGCTTCCCAAGCTACCAAACAAGTGCAAAAGCAACCACTTCTTTCCCAGGACTGCTGTTGCGATTAGAAGCAGGAAATTTATAAACAACATAATTCTGTAATCATGATAAGGAGCACACACAGCAATTTAAGACCTGCTCTGATAGCACCGCGAAAAAGGAATATTCAAGCAAGCCACACTTACAGCTAGCCGTGACTGTAGTGCTACTTCCCAGTTTCCCTCTAGGGAAAAATGGCTTTCTTAGATCCTACACCTTTATGCAGCATGAGCCTCATTTTCAAAAATTGTAAATAATTATATGAAGAGATGACAGATATTCACATTACCTTCTGATCCTTAAATTTGTTACTCTGTAATGGCTAAGAGGGAAATCAGACATTTTGCCCTATTAGGACCACCAATGGAGACTACAGAATGAGAAGTCTTCATCTGCTTTTCCCATTTTTGAGGTTGTATTGGCCAGGTTCCATCACATTAGTAACAGCTAGAAAGTGATGTCATTTTGCACTGCCTCCACCCTTCCACCCTAGTCTTTAGGGAGGATGTTCTGCTACTGGGAATTTGCAGATCAGTTTTAGCAATCTGCTATCCTCAAGAGCTGAAATACGCTGTTTTCTATTTTTATCTCCTTCTTTTTGTTCAGAGGAGGGGGAAGATGCAGATGCCCTTTAAAGATGTCTTCTCTATGCAGTTGGTCTAAACTTCTCCAGGAAAGCAACTCCTCCCCATCACAAAAAGCTTCCACAGATACAGAAAGAAACTTATGTACATTTTCTGTCTGTTCTACACAACCCTTGCAACAGCTGCCATTTTTCATAGGGGAAAAAAAAGCTATTATGTACCTCTAAGTAAAATAGACAGTGAAATCCCAGAGCCAAACTTTAACAAGACAGATTAGATACATTTGATCAGGCTCTCTGAAAGCTATATAAGGAACTGAATATATGCTGAACATCAGGCTGAGCATTTGATCGCAATGTGTATCAGCTTGTATACTCCAGCAAAGATCTATGTGAGGCACAGTCCTGAACCTTTTATGCCTTTCTAGGACAGTATCCCGATACTGCACCTGATTTTACTCATTTATAGAGAATCTTGAAAGAAATTACAATCTGCTGGTGTCACTGTGTAATATGGAGTCAACACTGTGGCACTTGGTCCAGGGAGGAAAGCAACTGGCAATTTATTCATAAGATCAAATAACTCAGTTGCACCTTCTGGAACATGTGCTGTCTGCTCATACTTTTTCATCACACCCAGGATGCATTATTATTATTATTATTATTATTTTTTTTTTTTTATCAGCGATGCCTTCTGGTACACAATTTTACACGACACCATCCGTTTTCAGGCTCCTCTGAAGCATCTGGCTGCCCTTTTAAGGCAGGATCTTCTCACACCTGGTTCAGGATGAGTGCCACCTACTGACAGCGAGAGCTACTCCATTTGCTAAATAAAATTCATTAACAATTCTAACCTGAGGCTGCTGTGGTTTCAGGCAACTTAGCTTCAAATCCAGATGGGGAAAATTGGCCTCAAAAAAATTATTTTTTTCATAGATCTGGTATGGTACTTGCCACATTCTCATTCAAGCCTGACTGCCTATGATGATGCTAACTGATGAGGAACTCCCTAGAACCATCATCGGTCACTCCACCATTCCTTTCTGGAAACAAAAAAAACCATCAGATAAAAATATTTACCCTCCACAGACAATGAATTACTGAATTCAAAGATCAATTACAAAAAGGAATCAAAAGAGACAAAACTGTAGAAATATGTTTAAATGTGGACAAAGAAAAAAATCTCAATAAAGGAAACCCTGTAGTGTTACAGGATGAATACAAATATCACTGCATTGTGAAGAGTCAGCTGCAGGGCTTCATCATAAAGTCTTCTGGAAAAGATTTGATATAAATCACGCTTCTGCCCTATATACAAGCTTCATAAATGAAGTATAGGATTTTAAGAGACATTTTCTCTTTCTTTTGTCAGGCCTGGAGTCGTTAAACAGAGATTAGCTGGATAAATAGAGGAAGTGATTTTTAAACTGTTTGCAAACTTAATGTGAAGAGCCCAGCCTTGCAAATTATCACGTCTAATCAGAGATGCATGCTTCACTGCTCTAGTAATTGTACTAGTATTAGTCAAATTCTTGTTGTCTCCTCATTAGCCATGAAAAGGAGGCTCAAGATGTACTTCATTAGAGTATCCTGAATATAAATTGTTAGTGTAAGGAGGAAGAGATGTATTACATAGTATACTGCATATAGAAAGAAAAATATTAAGGGCATAAAACATATTGAATCATTCTTACGTTATACCGAATATATGAATTTAACAATCAAACCCCTCTTTTCATTTTTACAGTCTTGAACCCCTCATGTTCTATGTGCAGTGAGATCATAGTACTTGCAAATGTAATTTACAACCAATGCCATAAAATACATTAAAAAAGAAATGCAGTGTATTATGTAGCCTTTCCCATTTCAATATCTAAACAATTTTGACTTAGTTAACAACAGTATATTTAGTGGCAAGATTTGGTATAGTCTTGACTACTGATTAACAGGTAGAGGTGATCTAGCTCACGTTAACTGTAGATCAAATGAAAAAGCTTATTCCTTTGAGTGGCAAAGCATTTAAGTACATACTCATGCCCTTCTTTATTCAGCCATGTCCTCAAGTACATGCCTCTAAATCAAGAGAATTTAAGCAGATGCCTAATATATGAAGCATGTGCTTAAGGGAATTGGGATTTGAAAAATCCAGCCTGAAAAGGATTTCCAAACGGGTCTATTAGAAGGATAAAAGTAAAAACGTTTCCAAGAATTTCAGTCGAAGCAGCAGCAAAGCAAATTTTCCCATTTGTTTCTTCAGAACTATTTTTGTTGGTTTGAATCCGAGTCTGAAATATCTATATTACTCAACAACAGCTAGGGGAATCTGCAAATGAATTAGGCAGGTCAAAGTACTACCAATAAATGCTTTCTACCTTTTTTTGTCACAGAATTAAAAGGACCAAAAAGCAAATAACGTGCAAAAACATTTTCTCATTTGTTCAACTACAATACCTCACGAAATCGTATGTCTGCAAAATGTAAGCTAACTTTGATCTAGCATTTGTGTGAGGGTAGTAATTCAGAAGGGGAGTTAAACCCACAATGCATTGCCCAGCAACTCTGCTTATTGCAATAAGATGAAATGAATTTCTAGACCTGAGTTTTGATCCCCATTCAATTGCATCCACTCAGAACACAGGTCTACCTTCAGCCCACTTCAGCTTCATCCCTCAAAAGCCTTAGAATCTCCAGTTTCTTATTATTTATCATCATTTACAGTCTGCAGGAGCTCATCATGGAACATATTCCATCTTGCTTGCTCCCGAAATCCTGGACAAAAATATAACAGTTCTGAAATATTTCCTGGTGCCTCTCTGAACAGTGCTAGAACACTTGAGCAACCTTTCATACAGAATTAATTAAAATAAAAACCAGCCTCCACAATGCAGCAGAGCCCTAAAGTGGTTTCTGGAATTTAATTAGGCTAACCTTCTTTTCTCTACATTGGTACCACTATATAATAAGTGCAAATCATTATTAATTCCTTTGCTGTTCACTGTAATAACATTAATCATGATGAACTCTTTTGGTAGTAAAGTGTGTAATATGTAATTCCATAATAATTTAGCGTTAGCTTGAAATTAATTTATAAAATACACTATTTGTCACCACACACTGAACATTTATAAAATACATAATTGTCATTATTATTAGGATAACTTGCATGAAAAAAATACATAGGCTGAAGAGTTCATAAATACATTTGGGAGATTGAGTGTGAGAGATTAAGTGATCATTTATTTAGCAACTTTCCCTTTAAAAACTATAGTAGGGTCACCTTAAAAAGTAAAAAAACCACCTGAATCCTTTTTCATTGCTAACAGTTGTGAAGCACAAAGATTCTAGTTTAAGGATGGCTAAAGTTTGGAATTTAAAAGTTCAAAGATGTACAATAAAGACTAACCTAGAAAGAATTTTAATGGTAATAGGAATGTGTTGAAACAACAAATGGCATTTAAGAGTACTACTCTGTACCCAAGAACTGGTCACGTAAGTTACAGTACTGGGAGGTAGTTGGGTATGAATTTTCTATCTTTTGGTAAGTAATTCCTACTTCATGGAATGACTATGAGATGTTGAGTCAGTTCATTTCATCAGGAAACATCAATGACATGCTGTTACAAGCCAGATCGCACCTCAATGCTGCTAATAGCTCTGATCACTCTTTCACCAAAAATAGTACAAGTTAAACCCCTGTCTCAAACTAAGGACAAACAGAAAGCTGCTCAGTGATTAGAATTATCTGCATAGAATCATTTGTTTACGCACAATTTTGGGAAGAGGTGTGGATTGGAGATGTTTAGTGCAGTTAACAAAATGAAAGCACAGTCAAGCCAAGTCAGCATGACTGTTAACAGTTGGTGACAGATTTTTGTTCCAGCTATAGCTTAAAAAAAACTGTTTTGAAGCAGGAAAATTGTTTTCCCAACTTCCTCAGGAATTTAAAACAAATGTAAAACTTCAGTGTATTGTTAGTAAATAAACAATCTTGCATCAGAGAACACAACTGAGCATCAATTCTCACTTGCTATTAAACTAGCCCAGAGGACACTGCATTCTAGCCACTGCCTTCAAGCAGGAAAGATTTATCTGACTGCATGAAAAATACAACTTTATTTCAAATAGATGGACTTGGGAGCTTGCAAAAAAAAAAAAAATAGAGGGAGGAAGATACAAAATAAAACTGCTTGTCAAGTGACATAGCTTATACAAATGGCAAAGCATTTAAAATTCATCAGACAGTGAACATATACGAACATCCTCAATGAGTGATACTAATGATTTGTTTTCCTCACTGGACAATGCAAAATCTGTATTAAAAATTCACAAAGGACCCATCCTAGAATCCTTTTATCCACATATCTTAAGTATTTCTAAGGTGCCAATCACTATAATATCTAAAAACATTAGCAAAGTAGATAGCTTTTACTAAGTATTACACAAGATTCCAAAAGATTCCAAGATCCTCCTGCCCAGCCACAGCAAGCTTTCCCTTTGCCCAGGTAAGACTTCTCACAGCAGCTGTGAAGAGCAACCTGGGACAGAGCCTTGATGCAGTACTTACTCCATTTTTACAGTCCAGAAGCCGATGGCATTTACTTACACAATCTACAGGTCTACTCTACACAATCTACATTCTACTCTGAAATGCTTATTTTATAGTCTTTGGACTATCATATAATTAATGTAAACTGTGTGTGACAGCAACAGGATGTGTAAGCATATACTAAGAGTGGGAAAGAATTTAAGCACGTGTTCATACACTTGGCTGAATCAGGCCTCTCATCGTTGAGCTGATCTTCAGGAGATTTTATATCAGCACTACCTCAGCAGAGTTGCCTCTCCTTTAAATTGGTATGAGTAAAAAGCAAGAATTATGTCCCATAAATTTTAAGTATACTGACAGGTATTTCCCACCTTAAATGAAAAATACTGGGCATGTCTTTTACTCCACATAATTACTTTTCTATAATACTAGGTATTCATTGTAAAAAATGGTTACTTAAACAATTTCTTATAGCCTAATGCTTAAAACTGTAGTTTGCTTTTAAACATTTATTAACTTAATTTATACAAAAGGAGATTCTCCTTTGGACAAGTAAAGAATTCTTTGTCTCATTTATTCTCTGCAATGATTTAGTGAAAAAATAGACGAGAAGGATCAGATCTTCTCCTGGCATAAATCGCCAGCCATGGACCTTGAATCATAAATATCTTCCTCTTTATTATTGTTGAAGTTAATTCAAGGAGACCTTCTAAGAAGTTACTTCTTAACTGTCTTAACTGTATGGTCAAGATCTTTTGGTTGGGCCTGCACTAAGCTTTGTATTTGAAGTGTTGATTCATCCATTTAGTTACATACAATAAATATAGTTTATTTCTCAACAAATCATAATATTTATATTTAGAATGTAGGAAGATTTTTTTAATAATATATATTTATGCCCAAATGACTTACATTTAAGAGGTCTCCTCAGTCCTGCTGTTTCAAGTTGGAACTTGAATTTCTTTTACATTCAGTGTCAGGGATAATTTGGTGATAATTTACCATGTGCTGGAAACAAAGAGAAAAACTTTGAGGTCAGAAAATCTGTATTCTACTTCTTGTATGTTTGGTATTTAAATAATTATTTTCCTAGTCACAGTGGAGAGCTTTTTCTCATTCTGCACTTTTCTGTTCATTTCCCTTATTGGTACTGGAATTTAACCATCAGAGAGCAGCAAATTTCAATTAGTCTGACTCTCGTTATGAGAGCTATCAAGGCTCTTTTGTGGACTGCCACAGCTCAGTGTTGGCCTAATTCCAGCACTGCTTCTTATGCTTTTAGTCTTACTTGCTCTGCTCTTTGCCTTAATCTTATTCTCTAATTTTTCATGTGCTCTTTTCTCTATCATTTTTTCCCCCCCTCACAGTTCTTCTCTTTCTTTCTGAATCCAAGCTAGCTTTCAAATTTCTCTTTTTTCCCTCCCTTTTGTTTTTCTCTTCAAATTTTCCTCCAATGAAGACCCTCCTTCTACCAATCAGCATTTGAAAAAAGAAATCCTAGCAAATTTCCTCTGTATGAACTGAGGCTCTCTTTAAAGAGATCATTTTTTATTGCAATTCAAAATATGCTCTCATGGATACTACAACTTCAGTCAACTCAAGGTCATAAAGAAGTAGTTTATATATTTTACCAGTCTAGTGATTTCAAGTGTTTATTTTCAACAGATGTGAACTTGAATTAAAATTTCCAGCACATGCCAGAAATCACAGGTATTGCTTCAAACAAATTACTACTCAAACCGCTTCATGACACCATCATCTCAGGAAAATGACATTTCTACGTATTGTGTCAGTGTCCCAGACAAGCGATGTTTGAAGCCCTAATTGTAATGCTTTATGTACTCTGTAACAAGTACCCTTCATCCCACAGTGTTCTTTCATTTTTTATGAACTATTTTTATATAGGTGCCTTTGGGGTGGAGTTGTTGGACAAAAGTATTCCAAGTAAAAATTTTAGCCAAGGATATAAAGTTAGATTCTTATGGAACAAATAATCTTTGATGTTTCTGCAATGAAATGAAGCCTTGTGATTCAAGGCTCAATAGAAAAAATACCACTTGCTTCAAAGCTTTAAAACTGCTTAATGTGTAAATAAAAATACCCCAAGCACTTCAATTTCCTTTTTTTCTTTTTAAATGAAAAATTCTTTGGAAGTCACTCTCAAAAACTGGCTGTGATTTGAAACATCCTTTTGTATATGGACTTACACAGAGAGAAAGAAGGTGAGGTCAATTAATTGCATACAGAAATCAGGCCAGGTAACATTCACAATCTCTTTACATAATACAGAACTCTGTATGTGAAAGAAACAGGAAGTTTCCCAAAATTATTTTATCAAAGTATTGAATGTGTTAAATGAGCATAGGCTCCTTTGTTATCCTGGGAACGTAAAGTGGCAAAAAACCATATATGCAGCTAAATTTATTTACTCACTGATTAAGAACAAGAATGATAGCTTCATATAAGACATTATCCTTCTGTCCAACTTTCCCCTATAGTTTACAGCTTCCCAGACTAGTGGACAGCCAGTCATTTTCTGCAACTCCACCACTCATCCATGCTCAGAAATGACAGACTTTCCATCCACCTAAATTGATTGTAGATGGGGCCATTTATTACAGCTAAAAGTATGCTTTGAGAGCTCTCACTTCTGTGAAAGACTAACACAAGTTCCTTTCCTCTCTTTTCCCACTGAACAGCACTAGGGCAACCAGGCTATGTGTTCTCTCTTCAGGCACTCGTTTCCCCTTCCAGATCGAGGTGACCATTTGCAAGACCACAACATCACAGTATTGTGTACATCTAGCACACTAGTTTGGCACCACAGAGTGACACAGTTCTTCAGACAAGAATGACTTCCTTCTCTTTACATCCCAAAGACCCTTCCTACAGCAGGACTGTGCCCACATCTGGTTTACCAGATAAGCTCGCCTACAGGTTTTTCTGGGAAACTGCAGATTTACAATTAACAAGGCAAAAGCTCCTATCAGGAACTTCACACAACATTATTTCATAAATACAGATTATTCCTTGCTTTGAACCACCCCATGTTTATTTCTTTACAGAACTGATAAAAAAAACCTTAGGCTTTTTGTTTTCTTTTTTTTTTTTTTTTTTTTTTTTGGGAAAGGGGGTAGTGGGAGGCGGGGAGAGATGAATGAGTGTTGCACATACTAATTAATTAGCATTATTTTTAATTGTCACCTATCTATACGTTCCCAGCTACACCAAAAGGAAACTCAGCAGGCTGTTAGCTAAATAACACCTAAAAAAGGCAAACTGGTTGCTAACAGCGGCAGGGCAAAGGAGGAGGAGAGAATAATAGCAGTTTGCCCCGGGCTCATCTCATCTTTTAGTAATAAACTAAATCAGATAGCATGTGTACTCAGACTGGAGTACCAATGCATAACCAACATTAATACAAGTCAGCTTGATGCTGTAATTTTTTTTTTCTTCCCTCCTCTTTTAAATGCTGTGGTGGAACCAGAGGTTCAGAGCCACTTGCTGTTCAGTCATCCAAGATACCAACAGAGAAGCTTCTGAATGCTGCACAGGGCTCTGTGTGGGGACTCTTACAGGTGGAAACTGAGAACTCAAAGGCAAACTACACCTACACTCTAGTGAGGCAGCAGCGTCACCCACACTGCTTGCAAAGGTCATAAGTCTACTGTGACTGTATAACTTGATGAGAAGAATATTAGCCTCTGTCACTGGAAATATGTTGTGATAACCAGGGCTAGGGCTGATTCACAAAATCTAGTATTGCCTGACTGGAGAGAAGGCTAGCTGTGTTTTTTTCTTGTAAGATTTGTCCATTGTAGAAAAGGATGTTAGATCATAGTCTTATCTGGCTTTCCTGTGCTATTTTCGAGGATAAGGATGAGGATAATTAACTGCATTTTTCAAAATCATTGAGTTGAGCAAATGTTGCCACTCTCTGAAAAATTTCAATACAATTGTCTTGGTATTAGGACATATCCTGCACTTCGGGCTTGTGCAAGTTTAGAGAATCTTAGCATAGTTCTGCAGACCAACTCAACAATGTTTGGAGGCAATTACGAGTTTCACAATTAAAGACACAAAGTTTCTCTTGCCACACTCTCATTTGCCATTCAGATCTCAGCTCTCCTTCTTGGTACTCCTGTGGAGGAGTTCCACTCACAGCTCAAGTACCTGAAGAGCACTCATGAGAGTAAAAAAACAAATTTGTACATTCATATCAATTTTACTTTATAAGTATATGTACAGCATCTTCCTTACATTTTTTGCAAGAATAACATGAAGCCAGTTTGCCACCGTATCTGATAGGAAAATAAGCGCTGGATTCAAATCACTATTTCTTTGATTTGTAGAAACAGGCCAAACAGAGCAATCAAGGTCAATATACAACTGACTCAGTAGCAGATTATAAATGTTACCATAGTCCTACCTATCAAAACTTCTCTTCTTCTCCAAAACCCTAAGCCTTAGCTACTATTCAAACCTTTTATTTGCAATTTGATAGTTGCTGCTGTTCCAGAAACTCTTTCAACCTACATGCATAGTTCATCCCTCTAGAGATATGTTCAACTACAGCAGCATGGCACACAATTGCCCTTCATCACAGTAACGTAACAAGGTAACTATACAAACCAATAAGACGCATCAGGCTTCACTCAGGAAACTAAAGAATGACTTGAAATTGAAAACTCATCCTACATTATAAAAAACAAAACAAAAGATTCAGGAAGAGTTTAGCTATCACTATTATCCCTATTATTTCAGGAGCCCCACCTTACCTGAGTCCTGAAGAAAGTTGCAAAAACAAGCTCAGTTTTCACTATTTTTATTACCTCTTACACCTGTGCAGAGCAGGTGTCAAGCGTTCCCATTTTAGCACAAGTGTGAATAATTACATAATGCTCAAGCAAGGAGCTTGCTTGAGGAGGGGTTTGTTACTTCTTTAACAGGATCCTTGACTGCTTGCTGTCAAGCCTGTTTTTCCACAGCCTTTCACTAGATTTATGTAGTCCGGATAAAGCCCATAAAATCCTATTCAGCAGGTAGTTGCCTTAGCTCTAAGCTCCTGACACAAATGACTTACAAGACGCAAAAAAACCTTCATAACCTGACAGAGGTGCTAAAATTATTGATAAACTCCTATTTTCTTCCAGTGAGAAATTCTGCAACTTCGTCAGACAGGCAGTGTAAAAACAGTTACCACTAAGCTTTATCTCCTCCTAAAAGCCCAGTTTTTGTTTCGTGGTGGGTGTTACGCTTTTGCAAGGGAACAGCGTTATTTGGAGGTTTCTCATCCAGAAGTTCTGCTGGATGCTAAAGAAAGGACTGGGGTGATCAAAGCTCGTCAAGTTCATTTTAGTTGCTATTAGCTTCTTTTAAGTTACTCCTTCCTAATCTCTTTTCTTCGCTGCTGGTTCCCTTTCCCCCTGCCATGCTTTGTCCTAACCTGTCTCAGCGGTAGCTGTCGTGCAGTCCCATCTGTCATGCTGCTGTTCCCTTCTAAAGCTGCAGGCTTCTCCCTCTGCTCTGCACCTAGCCTGAGTAGCACTGTGTGAATAAACTCCAGTGTATAATAAATATTTTAATCCTGAGGGTGAGAAAAAATTAAGTTTAAAATCATTAAACCCCCAGCTTAATTCCTGTATATTAGATATTTTTGAGCAGGGAAGGGAGGATGAAAGAAAAGGTTTTATTGATTTTCTTGATTTTGTTTTTTTCTTTCGGTCTAGTGCTTTAGACAAATTATTTCCCACAGTGCATGTGAAATGAAATAACAAAAAAAAAAGCCACCCTACAGTATTATAGGCAGTGCCTTTCTTTTTAATCAGATAAATTATTGCCAGCTGACTGATGAATCCACTCTAGAGAGGGCAACATGACACAGTTTACAACCTTAAAGATTACAGTAGTCCAGATGCTATCATCTTAATTGGAAAAACACAGTGTTGCCAACTGTCCATGTTAGAAAATGAAGGTTGTATTAATTTTGCTTTTTCTCCATCCCTTTCTTTTTCTCTAAATCTCTGAGAACTATTATATGCTTTGCATAGTTTTCCTTAGAAATGTGATTGTCACCACATAAAGATGGCCTTTTTGAGACATCACAAGTCCCAATGCACAGGAGCTCAGTGGTTTTATTCCCATTGCTCTCATTTTCCTATCAAAAAGGAGAAGATAACAGAAAGGCCTTTTCAAATATTCAGGTTCACCCTCAAAAAGAGCCTCAGCTTAAGCTCCTGTGTCAGTAAAACCATAGTTACATCATATGTGATAGGTCACAAATTAGAGTGAGGGAAGGGGAGAGGGATAGGTCATCAAAGTAATCTTCCTTGACTCTGGAACTTCTAGTCTGACTCTTGTTGTCTTAGCTGCATGCCCAGAACACCAGCACAATAGTCTGGAGCACTTCAAAACCTTCTATGTAATTATCTCATACTACTGTGAAAAAATATAATTTTCTATTAAAAGAACACTGTGAGTTTCAGAAGCATCTAACAAACCACTGAACTAAATCTGCAAGTCTCAAGCTAATGCTCTAGCCATTGTTGCTTTTTTCTATCCTTGGGTAAACCACTTAAATCATGCTGTGTATCAACTTCCCATCCGGAAAAATTTCTTAGATTGTAGACTATGTCTCACCAGGTCTGATCCTTTTGTGGGGAAAGTGAAGTCACAATGCTTAGCTACATAATGTACAGCAATTTGCTGCTTTTATTCTTGTGAAGCAGCTGGTGAAAGTTTTCCTTGAATCTTGCTCCTCTGAGCATCCAGCATCGGTTTTCCATTGTGCCATGGTCAGTTTGGGAAGGAACAGGAATACAGAAAGGGGAATTGCTCCAATCTTTTGATGCAGGCAGTGATTTAAAGAAGTCTGGTTATGTATGGTTCAAATGCAGTCATCTCTTTCAAGATCATTGAAGAGAACAGCATGCTCCCGCTGCTGAGGTACACCTATCATCACACCTCCGTCAGAGGGCAGGCAACTGAAAGAAGCTTTGAGGATAGGAGTTTCAGGACCACCCAAGACAGTTAAGGAGGACAAACCTCTCCGGTATCTTGTTAGGTTTTCTGCTTTCAATGTGTTTTTCTTTCAAAACACATTGAAAAACCTTTCCTTTATATTTTTAACTCCTTATAGAATACAAGGAATAAAGGTTTGTTCTTGTCCATCTTGTGTGAGACCAAAATTATTCCCAGTATTTTCTAAGACCAGAACCATCAGTCACGACTGTCCAAGTCCAGCCCATTGAATTGTACAAGTTTCTTTGAAACAAAGACACAAAGTGTAGAAAAAAAACCAGAGGAATGTTATGGCCTAATGGAATTTTTACTGCTTCTGAAAGGAGCCAAACTGATAGAGCTGGAGGCACTTTGAAGCTGTGCTTGTGGGGTAAAATGAGGATCAAAATATACAAGAAAAATAGGTGCTGCAATTAAAATGAGATGTGAGCTGTTAGAGTGGCAGAAAAAGTCTTAGTGTAAACAACATAGATTTATATAACATAACATAGCATGAAATAAATTAACAAGTCCAAGATGTAACGGCCTGCGGATTTATCCCAGAAGTCAAAACTCCAGATTACTCAGATCTACTGAAAATTTCATGTCCGATTTTGTATTATGGTTGCTACAGTTGGTGTGTAATATAACTGTGGATATGAAAAAAGTTAATCTTTCTAACCTTCCAAGTTATCATGTCCTCAGCTCAAAACCAGTTACAGACTAGAGCTGAAAAAGGTAGAGAATGATGTTATGTTTTAAGAGAGAATACTTTTCATACAAGTAACAACTACAGCTCTTCAACCTGGATGGGAGACAGCTGAGTAGGAGTATGATAGAGATATTTAAAACATGAGTGGAATGGTGACAGTAAACAGAGAATCAATATACACTGTTTTTTTTTTTTTTTTCTTCCAATATAAGAGCATCAAATGAAACTAGCAGACAGAAGGCTTAAAAGAAAAAAGCAGTACTTTGTCAGCAACGAAAAGTTGTGGAAGCCCTAGCAAAGACAACATAGGTCTTAACATTTAAACATTTGTTTAACAAATTATAAACTCATAGAAGAAAAGTCCACCAGGAGATACTGAAGAGGAAAGGAAAACATTTCATTTCAGAAGGCTTCTGAACTGCAAATCGCTGAAGGCTGGGAGAATGCATGGAGGATATTTGCTCAGTCTGTTCTTATTATCTTCTGTAGGTGCCAATGGTGCTGTGGCAGCAGATGAAAATCCTATCTAGTCCTTTCTAGCATTGCGGCTCAGCACAGCTCTTCTCAGGTCTCAGTTTCTGAGGTTTGAACATGTAAAGTCATGACCACTCTAGAGTGGGGGGTGTTGGGCCATATTTGATGTTGACTTGAGAGAGGAACTTTGGCACAAGTGCAGGGTTCTGCCTTCACATTTCAAACCTGCTGCAGTTCAGTGCTGTGGCACATCCTTCCAGTGGTCTCCATACCACTTGTCAGGTGGCAATATGCTGAGCTGGATCTAGTGCACACACCCTTGAAGGGAGAGATGCTGCAAATTGTGTGTGCAAATGCCCTGACATAGCACCAGTGGAACATGAGACAAGTCAAATATGACACTGAAAAAGAAGCTCCGAGATTTGGCACAATCGTTGTCCGCATGAAGAAGTGGGGTTTTGTCAGAAGGATAAGCAGTGAAGCTGCAGACCCAAGTATCTGCATAGATTTTATTAAAATGAATAAAAGAAAATAATCATAATAGAGGACTATGCTCCATACCTCAACTTATTGAGGGACTTGGAAGTGACAAAACTAATACATCTTCCTTAACATTTCCATACATAAAAATGTAGCTAATATTATTTAATCTTTTGTGATTTTTTTTAATTCCCACCACCTCCCTATATGTGTTCAAAAAAGGTATTGTATGTGTTCTAATTGATCCATTGCTTAATCACTGAAAATATATTTTAAATTTCACCCTGCTGACACTATGAGACTGGATGGAAAGGTCATTGGGTGACAATGCTGAAAATAAGGAATCAGTGGGAAATGGAGTGGAGGGGACATCATGCTCTCTGAGGGAAAGATGAACTCATGATAACATAACCAGTGCAGTGCTACTGTTTGGCTAGGAGGTACATTCAAATCAATTGTCTATTCTACAGCCAAACAATATACCCTCTTTTGCTGCAATGTGTTGCCAAGTAAATCATACTGCAGCATGTTGATTCTCTTCACAAGATGTCTGACATCTGTGTCTGCATTAAAGATGCCAGCTTGCTTTTCTGTGAGTAGCCGCAACAAATTCAACAATTCATACCTTTGCTTGCTGAATTACACTGTGCTGTGTAACTAGTGGGATTTCCTACCCTTTCTTATAAAATACTCCAGGTGAAACAAGAAAGATATAAAATAAACACCACAAATTTGTATCTTTCTGTTAGGTAGGTGATTACAAAGACCACTAAAAGGTCAAATACTCCTTTTATCATTGGCTGGATTGGGAATTATTCTAATTAAGACGTCTGAAAAAAAAACTCTTGCAAGTTTTCTAAGTTAGCAGACTTGGGATCTTATGAAGGGCTTAATAAAGACAAAAAAAAATCTATGGAGAAAAAGAAACTTGACATTTCTTAATTAGCCTGTATCCTATTTCCCCATTGGGCAACTCCTCTTCTCTATGTAACTTTAAGTAAAACAATCTGCAGGTGGCTCCTTCTGCCACATGTATGTCTTTGCGTATTCACTGGATGGGTGCTTGATTTGGCATTTGAAAACCACTCAGATTCAGAAGACAAAAGTTAGAAGAAATTATCCACTATCATTAAACATGAAAAGTAATCAGTAGAAATTTTCCTTCTATTACAGCCTATAAATACAGCCAGCAGCCATTGATTTATCTATCTGTAGTGTTCTTTTAAGACCGTCACCACTTATGGAAAGGTGAATATTTGAATCCTTCCACCACTGAATTCAGGCTGTACAAACTTTTCAATCTAGAGAAACACATCTAACAGAAAAGTGAGATCCCATCTATTTACCTTCAAAGAAAAAGAGACAGATGAAATCAGGAAAAAAAAAAAAAAAACGTGGAAAGGAGAGACTGAAAGAATCAAGACAGAAAAAAAAGATACATCTATGGAATGGGAGAGATGTAAGTCTAGAAAGGCAAATCAAAAGGCAAGCAACAGCAGGAAGTATCTCCAACGCTCTTTTCTTGAAGCATTTATGTTTTCAAACTCTCCAATCAGCTAAAGAATTTGCCCTATTATATTATGTTTTCCCTTTTCTTTTAAATTCTCCCCAGACCCTCATCCCTAGACTGGAAATGATTGCAAAAGGGAATGTAGATCAGACTTCACTCAGACTTACTAACAAAAAACAATCAAAGTTAAAACTCAGCCTCTTTCCATAATCAAAGTGAGATCTCTGATTAAATCCTCATGATCTCAGTATCTCTGCTCCGCTACTTATCTTTCTCCTTTTTCACAGAATTATAGAATATCCTGAGTTGGAATGGACCCACAAGGATCGTCAAATCTAACTCCTGGCTCCACACAGGACCACGCAAACATCAAACCCTATGTCTGAGAATACTGTCCAAATGCTTCTTGAACTCCAGCAGACTTGATGCCATGACCACTGGTCTGGGGAATCTGTGCCAGTGCCTGACCTCCCTCTGGTGAAAAACCTTTTCCTAACATTCAGCCTGACCCTCCCCTGATGCAGCTCCATGCTGTTCACTTGGGTCCTGTCACTGTTACCAGAGAGCAGAGATCAGCACTGCCTCTCCGCTCTCCTTGTGAGGAAGCTGTAGGCTGCCATGAGGCTTCCCCTCAGTCTTTAACGGAGTACGCACATAACTCAGGAGATGCATATAGAGGAAGCAATTTTCAGTACATGGTGCTGTGAAACCTTATTACTTCTTTAAGAAACAGGCATGACATATATTCTTCAATGCCATCTGCTGGTACTTTATTTAATAGTGGATTCTTCACAAATATTTATATCTAACATTCTTATAAAAATAGGTACCTGATGATTTGTACTGATTAGCTTTCTATGGATGGACATGAATCCAGATTGGATCACTGTTCCACTGTTACCTTATGAACTGTCCGAGGGACACTGCAGATATTTTTCACTGTCAAGGATGACAGAGCCATTTACGGGCTCTATTCTGTCTTAGGGAATCTAACATTTTTCATTTTGTTCACAAAAATTTCATGCTAGTAATCATTTCATAAACCAACTCTACAGCAAAAATATTCTTTAATTGGCAAGCAGAGTGTCCGATCAACTCCAATTTATGAGGTATTTTCTAAATGTGTTTATATATAAAAACATTGAGAGTAACAATAATTACAGCTGATATGCTTGTGGTCAATGCTGTACACAAAGATGTTTATTAGATCTTTTCGTTGTTCTTCCCAGTGTCTGCAAGCACAATGCACAGAAGAAACCCTAAGAAGGACTGACAGGCTTTTTTTTGCAGAGAGGAGTTGGTTGTGATGTTACAAAGAAGAGATATATTTGTAACAGGAGCAACAGCTGAAAAATACAGAAGACTTGTAAGAAGCTTAATGTGCAATCGAGCTTGATGCTAGGGGTGAAAGGGAGGGCACTAGGACAACCAGTGCTTCTGATCTCTGCATAGTCTCTGCCTTAAAAATAATGATAGATGATCCTCAATGAATTCCCCATTATGAACTCCTGATTACACTTAAATTCTTTTGAAAGCTTAGATTTATGTTAAATTAACACTCTCGTGATTTCTAGAATAAGGCTGTCCAGTGCCGTCAAATGCTCTAAATGAGCTTTTGCAGTATTTAGTCTTGTCTGCTCCTTATTCTGTAAGAAATGAACCAGAATGCGATGTGATTGAGATTGCTTTCATACTTCTTACACAAAAGAAGAGCAGCAAGAATGTTACTTAATATTGTTGGCACTTACTGTATTCACCCTTTTGTGTATTAATCAAGAGTGGACATAATACAGAAGACCTTCTTCAGAGTAATGTCTATGAGTCAATACAAATTATTGACCTACTAATATTTCACATTTTACTGAATCTGCATTCACTTACTACCATCCTTTTTTACAGAAGCTTTTATTTCTATTTGTTTGTTTGTTTATTTAAGACAACAAAGTTAATCCAGGAGATGGATGTGACCCCAAGTCACAAGGGACACTCCCAGGCTGCAATTGCAATAGTTTGTGACATGCAGGACATCATTCTCCACTGTCTTGCTCCTTCTGTCATCACTGATATCGATACATTTTTATCAGTGTCTGCAAATGGTAGACTTATATACAACTATATTCACAGGAAACCCTATGATACCAGGCCCCCTTATGACAGATAAGGCACAAAGAAATGGACTGTAATTTATACCCAGTTATTCAGCTACGAAAGATTAATGTGAAGTTCAGACCTACACAATATTCATGTTGTTTCAAGTTATCTTAAAGTTACTCCTTTTTAATAATAGCAGCTCTTACTCAATATATTAAAAAATTACTTGCATTTTTTAAAATCTATTTGGTCTTTCTCTGCAATGTTTTTTTTTTTTAATTTTGTGAAGATACACTGACTCTTAAACTCAGGGCTGAATTCAGTAAAATGCTAATGCATAAATCTGTTCAGTAAATGGGTGTGTTAAGAAACCACAGATGTTCTCTAAGCCAAACAGCAGAGGTCCAAAGAGGAAGAAAATGAAAAGAGAAAAAATTTGAAGGTAAAATGAAATGCTTGTTTGTCAGCCTACCAATGATCCTATCCTGACTTGACTTTACAAGATGAATTCCTCTGATTTAAAAATAACAATAATATTAATAAAATAATAAAAATGATAATAAACAAAAGGAGCAACTCTATATTCTGACTGCAATGTATATGTTTTTGGTACTCTCTATAGTGAAAGAACTGAAGAAGTTGAAGTACAGACCTTCGGTAGAAAGAACATAGGCACTTGTTATCTGGAAAGACTGAAACTTAAATAAATTTGTATCATGGAGAAATTTGTCAAGATTTTGTACAATGTGAGATATTTTCCAGTTGAGACCTGACTCTAGTTGAGATACAGTTATCGTGCCGAAAATAAGGACTAAAGAATTCTTGATCTGGCTATTTAATAAGTTCAGAGATAAAATCAATCAAAGTTCAATCCTTTGGAAAATCACCTCCTATTTAGGAATCCCTAATTTAAAACTGTCTTGCAATTATTTTCAAACACAACGCTTTCAAGAGGAAGCAGGAGAAGATGTATCTTTCCCTAAAGATAATAATAGAAAATGAATTAGAGTTGTCTATCTAACCAGCAGAACCAACTAGGGAAAGTACCAGATGCAGTCACTGATAGAAGTGGTCTATGAGCTGGCGCAGTGCTGTATAGCTAACAATTTGGCACAAGTTTACTTTGCCTTGTCCAGCACTCTTCATGATGGCAAATGAAATCTCACAATAGAATTTAAAATAGGTAAAACATGGGAGAAAATGAGGAAGTACAAACGATTCCTCACAAATAAAAGAGATAAGCCAATTTACTCTAAAAACATTCAGGTTGAAATCTGCCTTAAGTATAAATCCACTGGGATTTAAATCAACGATGAATTCAGGGTGAATAATGTTACCTAACCTCAGGATAAAGACTCTTTAAAATAGGAAGCACAAAAACTTCATTTCATTTCATGAAGCTACACAGATTTACATGCATCAATCATTTATTCCCTTCTCTTGATTAGAGGCTGTGTAACTTTTCTGTGTTGTTCCAAACTCATTTGAGCTATGACGTTCAGAAGCTCAGCTAAAAAACATGCACCGATTTTTATCAATATATGATGAAGAAAAAGGAAAATAAAAAAGAATGAGTGGAAGAAAAAACAAACCAACACATAGAAAGCATTGAAGAAAGTAAAAAGTAGGCCAAGGCATTATAACAAAAAAAAAAATCATACCTATTCCTTCCTTCTAGGTTGGGCTTCACCTTGTAAGAGCCCAGGTCTCCCATAAATGGGTTATTCAGTTTAGCTGGAATTTACCTTGAAAATTTAACCTTCATGTAGTGAACCCCTGGAAGCAATGGCTGCTAGAGCCCCTGACTTTAAAAAGTTACTCTGAAATGTGTTGCAACATTCACAACTTCTTGATAATTTGTTTTTGACTGAAATAATCAGTATTTTTAGCAACCCATCCAAATATTGTGAACTCTCCCTTACTCTCTGTTGACAGAGAAAAGAAAAACAAAATTATGAGCCAATGAGAACAACAACAAAAGGCTTTTCCTTTGTGAGGATTTAGAAATATAATACTCAGAGGCTATGATAAAAAGGACTGCAGTACCAAGGTTATGTTACCACACAGAGAATTCTTGGAATGAAAGGACAAGGAAGACCCTGCCCTGAGGGGTTATTCTGTTGCAGAACCATGTATCATGGAGAAAAGCATGTAACCCGGAAAGCAAAAGGGACTATTTCCAAAAATGCCCACTATGCAGATAGGATCCTTTCTCATTAATGTCAGTCAAAACTTCCATTGTAATATCAAAGTTAAAAAATGAAAGAAAAAAATAAAGCCTGAGAGCACTGAGATCACCACAATATGGACAGCCGTAGAATTACTAAATGGTGCTCAAAATCTGCATTAATGTGTACAAACAAGCCAAAAGGTAGTACATGTGGCCAGAAATAAATCTTAATGCTATGATATTGCAATAAAAAAGACTAACCTAGAAAGAACCACTGTATCCTTACAGATGAGTTGTTTTTTTTTCTTTGCAACATCATGTAACTGTAGTAGGAAAACAATTTTAAACATTTTCCAATGACTTAAGGGATTATTTGGGTTCATGAACATCAGAAAAACAATCCCAACAGCAGGATTTAAATCAATCACTTAAGAGAAGTGAAAGAACCCACTATGCTTATTTTAATTTAGGATGGAAAGGACAAGGCATTATAAGATGTACTGTAGCAAACAATCCTGCATTGCCAGTGAGTTGCACAAGATGACCTAACATGTCTTTTCCATAAGCCTGTGATTTTGCCAGAACCTCATAATTAAAAGTATTCATCTGATGATGACTGATTACCAAGCAGAACTGCAAGTGTTTGGGAAAACCTATGTAACGAACAGTCCCGTTTTGAAAAAGAAAAATAGAGCTTAGTGTGTGCCTTACATGGAAAAGGCAAATTAAACTCACCAGAAACATTGAAAGCCAGGAAAAATCAGAACAATCAGAACTGTAAGCTGTCAGGAGACATATTTTTTTCCTTGAACATGCTGCAAGTTTCTTTCCAGTCTCCCACTTCAGGGAAGGGTTCTGGATCCCTTGTTGATCCTCGGCTGTTGACCTGCTGTTAAGACTCGAAAACCAGGAAATTCTTGACGAGAGCAGGAAAAAACTCCTCTTCATGGACTGTAGGGGGGGTTTCAATACAATGCAGAATGTTCTGATCATGCAGAACCATGTATCAAACTGACTACCTCAGAGTCTATATCTCACAAAGCCCCACTGCTGATGCACAGGCCTCTCTTTACGTTATAGGTAGGATCCCTTAGTAAGAGCAGCGACAGGATGGTGTCATATTGACCCATACTGCTACGAAGAATACTGCAGCATGGAAAGAAAGCTTCTGGTAGAAATATGAGTCAGTGCATTGAAAACACAACTTAGATGTGACATGCAATTTTCTCTGAATGAATCATTTCACAGGCTGAAATATTTTTTATGCTATCGTTAAATCTGAAGCACAAAAGCTGTTTTGCACAAAGCACTTGCTTCCAGTTTTCAGTCAGGTACAAAAACTTCTATCACTTACCCAAGAAAAGCCTCGATTCATTCATTTTCAACCATTTTTGACCTCTTTTGACTCCATTTCTGTGAGCAGTCGTCCCACATTGACAATGCTCGGCTGAAGGCAAGTGTTTGAAGAAAGGATAGAAGTGCCTGTAAACTGATTTGTCTTTACTGCTCCTTATTGTTTAATGTGCTTCTCTTATGTGGGACTACTTCCAGAGATCACTTGCAGGTAGGTTTTGCACACAACAAACATCATAACAGAGGAAATACAACAGGCATAGCCATGCCACACCACATGGACATGGCCTGTCCCTGTCACACGCAGCATGCTATCCAAGCAGTGCAAGGCCATAGGCGAAGGTGCTGGGTGCTTCTGAACCAGCCGAGCCTGTGTCACTGGGTCACAGTGCAGGAGGAAGACTGTGGTTCTTGAAGGGTGTTCTTCAGCAAGACAAGGGAAGAATACTTAGAGCAGCTAAGAGAGAGATCACTAGAAATAATTTAATGGAATCGATAAAGGGGAAATTTCAGTCTGGTGTTGCAACAGTCTCATCAGTCTCACTGGGACTGGTCAGACTCGCTCAACTGTGTAAAAATCAACCAGGAAAATAGATTTGTCAAACAAAAAATGGAAGAATAGAATCATAGAACCATAGAATGGTTCAGGTTGGAAGGGACCTTAGAGATCATCTTGTTCCAACCCCCCTGCCATGGGCAAGGACACCTCCCACTAGACCAGGTTGCCCAAAGCCCCATCCAGCCTGGCTTTGAATACTTCCAGGGAGGGGGCATCCACAACTTCTCTGGGCAACCTGTTCCAGTGTCTCACCACCCTCACAGTGAAGAATTTCCTCCTTATATCTAGTCTAAATCTACCCTCTTCCAGTTTATAGCTATTACCCCTTGTCCTGTCATTATCTATCCTTGTAAAAAGCCCCTCCCCAGCTTTCCTGTAGGCCCCTTCAAGTACTGGAAGGCTGCTATCAGGTCCCCCTGCAGCCTTCTCTTCTCCAGGCTGAAGAGTCCTAACTCCCTCAGCCTGTCCTCGTAGGGGAGGTGCTCCAGCCCTCTGACCATCTTCGTGGCCTCCTCTGGACCCGCTCCAACAGCTCCACATCCTTCTTGTGATGGGGGCCCCAGAACTGGGCACGATACTCCAGGTGAGGTCTCACAAGAGCAGAGTAGAGGGGCAGAATCACCTCCTTCAACCTGCTGGCCATGCTTCCCTTGATGCAGCTCAGGATCCGGTTGGCCTTCTGGGCTGCAAGCGCACACTGTCGGCTCATGTTGAGTTTCTCGTCAACAGACACCCCCAAATCTTTCTCCTCAGGATAGTAATTTGACATATCATTCAGATGCATACTTTCTGAAACAGTCCTTCGTTGGCACAGGGATAGGACAAACCACGTATTTTCCAGATCTGGAACCAGCTCCTTATCAGCTGCAAATCAGCATTTCTTCTCTGAAGTCAGGAAAGCAATTCTACCTTACAACATCTGACAGCTTGACATTAAATTTCTTACTGTGTCTTACTGTCTACCTGTAAAGCACCTCCAGTGAATTACAAGAATTTTGACTCTGTAATTGAGTTACATTAACATTTCCAAAATAATAATAAAACACTGAAGCACACTTTAGTAATAAGTTATTATTTTCTACTATGAAATCAATATGACATTGCAAGAGATCTGATGTCTGTGAAAACTCCATATCAGTAGTAAAGTGCACAGCACAATCTAGTCCTTAATGCAGTCGAGAAGATGAGGGATGTTTACAATTATGTTGAAACATATATTTTCTTAAATGCAAAGCAGATTGCAGAAAATATTGTTTCTCATTTCAAAGTATTCTACTTGATATTAAATTAATATTTCAGCTGATTTTTTTCCCTTTAAGAGAAAAAGCAGTTCGGTGCAAAGGCAGTCGATACTAGGATACTCATTACAGAGCAATTACAGTCCCCAGCGAAGACAGTTCTGGAACTTCCATGAAAATCTTCTGCCACTTTTCCACTGGTCACAGATCACATTTTCCAGGCTTAGACATCAGAAGCCTGATAAGTGAGTAATCCTTAAAGAGTTAGCCTTCATCTTTTGCAACCTGCAGGGAAAGGGCTTCTCTGAGATCCAAAAGCTCACTGATGGCAAATGTTTCGGGTGAGTCCATTTTCCCCAGCAGTTTTATCCTCACTGAAGTTAAACCCACTGCACTCAGTTCTCGGTTGCTGTTTGAAGGGGAAGGGAAGAAAGAGAAAAAAGAATAAAATGCAATCTTTCTCCAGCTCAGTCCAAATGCCTTTTCTGTAGACCTTGGAAACTGATGGCAATTTCAGTCAAAAGAGCTTATCTACTGGGAACTAGCTTTTCCTCACAAAACATCCTGAGCAAGGGACCGTGTATAAAATGCACCTCAGGAGGATTAAATCCAAGTGGGAGGCTTGTTTCTCTCTGGCAGCTGGTTTGCTCCAAAATGGGAGGAATAAATATGTTGCAGTCTGTTATCAGCAAGGGCAGGATCCACCATCTTAAACTGCTGCTTCAGCTGGTCTGCAATAGTCAAGAGAGGAGACTGGAGCTCTCACCATTTCCCTGCTTGGATATATGGCTGACAGCTCAGCCAGGCATTCCACCACCAGCATTTTGTCAAGACTTCCTCACCTCCAGAACTCCAAACACACACTCAAACGAATTCAGAGCTTAGGGAATAATAGCTACATTCTGACAAAGGGTCATAGTGAAGCATGCTCACTTAACAGCAAAGGCCTTTCTAAATCTGCATAAAGATTTTCAGTTAGGGGGTTTTAACTGGTGATACTTATTTACGGGAGGAAAATTGATAGTAAGGGAAGACAAGGTAAAAAGAGAATATCACAGTTAGGCTAGGTGATCTCAGAAGAAGAAAGGGATAAATCTCTACTTAGGAATAACAACTTTGATATTAACTTTGGAGAAGCAGATTACAACTGACATTTTATGAGGTCTGATAGTTCAGACTTTTTTCTCTCTTCAACTCCACCATCAGAAATATCTCACTTTTCCAGTTCCTATCCAAACAGGTATGCCTTCCCTCTAACCTTGAATAAGGAGAACACCACATTTTCCTTTCTAAAACTACAAATGTCATAAATTGTTGAGGTCAGAGATGACCATTTGATCATGTAATACAAAACAGTAGGAGACTTTCACAGTCAGGCCTGTGTATAAAAATTACATTGTAAACTTAAATTGCAATAACCAGAGCCATATTTTATATCTCGCAGCTCCAGGCCATGCAGTTAGTTGCTTAGATGCTTACAATCAACAGCACATGACAATTATCTGCACAAGCATTTTTTCACCTGGATTTCCAAACACACCTTGAAAGGTACATGTACTTATTACACCTTAAAGCATCTTTTCCTCCATTGAAGAAAACAATGTTCAAGATGTAAAAATTGTAACATTTCAAATCCTTCATTTTAATATTTAAGAGCCCTTCCTCCATAGGAGAATAGGGATCAAACATCACAGTATGTCTGCAGATGCGATGACGTTGCTTTGTTTCAACACAGTGTCATCATAGAAAAGTTATAGTTATCAATTGAGTGTTGTAGATTTTAATACAGGCTACATGATTATTTTGAATCACAAGCAAGGCTGAGTGTATTATGAAATATAATTCAACAAACTAGTTAATTAGTGCGTAGAGACAGCCGAAAAATAACTGCCAGCATAATTTCTGCAGTAATGCTGATTAGAATTTTTTCTGTCATGGGCTTTTTACTGCAAAGGTATAATTTCAAAAGTTTTTAAGAAATGCTTTAAGGGAACTCCAGAGAGCTCTGAATGAGAACTTCCCAAGCATCTTGTTGTAATATTTTGTTTTGGTATTTTGATCACAAATGAAATTGACATCTTTTTATGAAAAAAAAGATTACGGAGTCCTCACCTGCAGCTGAGAAAATTTTCTGCCTAAAACATTTTAAATTATTCTAATTCCTTAAAGTTTAGATGTGCTATAGATACTGTGAATTTCTTGGACTAGTTTAAAGGTATACACAGAACAGATTAAAAAGCATAATCCACATCATATGGTTTGAAGTCTCTCTCTCTCTCTTTTTTTTTTTTTTTTAAATGAACCATTGAAGCTGTTAAAAACTGCTTTACTCTACTGGAAGCAAATTCTCCGGGACAGCACGTGTTCTGTGCCCAAGTGACCCACAAGAAATTGTCACTAGGATTTTGGATGAAGGTAAAATAGCTTGTGACCATTACAGGCCACTTTTCTAGACAGGCCAGGATGCTTTCAGTGTCTCAAGCATTGTGGGTTACCAGGTAGTGAGCTAACTCTTCCCTATGCTGCTTCCTCCAGGTGGCTGAGATGACAGGAGGGAAAGATAAGCTGCTGCACTGGCTCTGCTCCATGCATCTTTCTAGCTGGGAAGGCAAGGCTAGCTGGTATGTCAGCTATTTTCCCAAGGACAGCATGCTGTAGAGGGGTGTAAATGAAGTGAGAAATATCTTAGAAATGGCCGGATCCTCAGCTGGAAGACATCAGTATTTTCCTTCTGAAATCTGAATTACTTCGCTTAATATTGGCTAATATCTGTGTTCTTTCGGTCTCATCAGCTTTAGGAAATTAAATTAGTAAACTTAAAGCATACAGAAAGAGTGGAAGGCCGTGGCAGTGATTAAAACCACAATAATACACATTGTACTTTTAAATATAGTGAGCTAAGCCATAAAGTTGAAGTACTCATGACCTATAAAATTGAAAAAAAGTTTGATGGCAGCACCACAGAATGCCGTAACAGAGATGCTCTCATGCCTAGGAGAAATACTAGTAACCTAAAAGGCACTGGCTATGATTATACATGTTATTGCAATTCAGTTTTTGATCTTCCTGCTAGGACTGGATATCAGAGTGGCAGTGATGGCCTGCTGCTGATTTGTATATTGGAAGCACGCCGTTGAAAATAAAAGAGAAAAGTGAATAAAAAGGAAAAAAAAAAGGGGGGGGAAAGTGAAAAAAAATAAAAAGAAAACAGAGTATTCTCTACTTTGTATAACGTCTCAGCATTATATGAAAGTATTTTTAATTAAAATTAAACTGACAGGATTTCAGAAAAGGTTAATAGAAATAGTTCTTCTAATGGAGGCAAAGCAAATATGTGGGCATCTAAGATTATTAATGGCTAGTGTATATGTATGTGTGCATGTACACACGTGTAACCAAAATGACTGGTTTCTCCTCCAGAAGGCACCACTGGGGATAGAATGATACAGGGGATGGCTTATGGTCTGCCTGTCTGATGGTAGAAATCAATGACTTTCCTTATTGAAAGCTGCCCTCAAGGGCAAAAAGCAGTGAATAGCTTATTAGTTTGTGTGTGTGCTGGCAGATGATAAAGCAGCATTGAAATCAGTCATAGACCATAATAAAGTACCCATCCCCATCTTAAAGCAAGTGTGTACTTATGTCTCAGGGGAATATGCCTCCATTAACCCAAACTGTGCAGTAGCTCATCTTTAACCACAGCACAAATATGCAGTAGAGGAGGAACCAATAATGATTTCTTATGGTTACTGACGCAAAAAATACAGTGGCTAAATTACCAGTGTGTTTTCTTTCTGGTGTAAAATTCCTTAATTCCATTTTACTCCTATCTGGAATGGTGTGGATGGACTCCAGCTGAAGATCTGGTCTGATACCAAAAATATTTTACTCATTTCCTAAAGAAAAAAGGAAAATACAGAGGGATGAAACTAAAAAATGATGCAGGAAACAGAATGTCCTTGTTTTTTTCCCTACTGTGAACCCTGTTTCAGAGTATGCTCAGGTCATCTATTCAGATACATAAGACCCACAGCAAGTGTTTATTGACCTTAGCGTGTTGTCATGCTAGGCATTGCATGTCACACTGTGGGATGCTTTGCTTTGATAGCAAACACCTGATTAATGTCAATAATGTCTTCAGCAAACATAATAGCCATTTAATGTGAAGTTTTCCCATAAGATCACTAGGGTAGATCTGGCCTAAGCTGTAGACATGATGACTTCTGTAGGCTGCAAGGTGAAAGTACCAACTTCAATAAGAATTTTCATGCCTTAATTACTTCCTAAGAGATATTGACGGCATCTGTGCTTGTATCCATGGATATTCAAAACTAGTACAAAGTGTGTCTTTTTTAAAGGACTTGACACTTCAAATATGTAGTATTTTGTCTCAAAATATGCCATAGTGGTGGCCATATGGGGCAGACTAATTCCCTTAGCAGGAGTAACTGATGAGTAGCATTTATTAAACAGATGGATAGACACGTGCACGCTCACACACAGATCTGCTAACGTAATGTTAGTTGTGGCACTCCCTGAAGGACATGCCTCTAGAAAGCACAGACAGAAATCCTGTCATCATATTGTTATGTAGAAAGGTGCTAATTTCTTCCATAATAGAGCTTACTTAAGTGTACTGTACAGTAGTTTCATCCAGAAAATCATTAGGGCTTCTGCATCACATAAAGCACACATCCTCACCTTAGAAATTTGCGATCTAAATTATAAACTTTTAGAAAACATAGCAGCAGTTGTGAAAGAAATGTGATACATCAGGTGGAAATGAGTGACAGAAATTTCTCATTCTTTGCAGAATGGCAGTTGCATGGCTTGATAGATATAAAGCATGGGCACAAACTTCACCTTTTTTATTTTACATGTGTGCATATAGAATGCTACCAAGTGCTACTGAAGAAATAGAACACCTGTTGTCTTCTCTTTGTCTTCTTCAGAGGAGCTGTATAGGTTATTAAACTGCAAATGTTTTGGGTTATTCATGACTTCATTCCACTGTGCAAAGCACCTTTTTGGTGCGAACCAAAAATATATGTGCGAACTTAGACAAGCCATTCCTTGTACAGCATTTTCTCACCAGTGTTGTAGGAGTTTATAACATTTATAGAATGTTGTAAGAAGCGATTGAGAGTGAAGATTGGAAAATGTCTAGTTCCTCTCGTAATATGGAGCACATATGTATCCAAGACAGATTAATAATGATGTGCTTTATGTGATACATTACATAAAATATGCTTGAAATTTGTCAATATTGGACTGATCCATTATGGATCAATCTTAGCACCACATTTTAATCTTTCAATATAATCATGAAAGGATTTCAAATAACACTAGGAGAATATGCAGATGAACAGAAATGAAGGAATTGGATTTGCACTTGGAAAAGGAAGTGGGGTCTTTATATCTCCTCACATCTGATCACATGCCATGGAGTCCAAGCTACTCTCCAGTTTATTGTGCAGCAGGAAGCTTTTGGAGTGGCAGATAGAAAGGTAAAAATGAATCCATTATTTCTGCTTATCTTTCAGAGGGAAAAGGCAGCCTTCCTGTACCAGTCCACAATTTCTCTAGCTTTTTAAAACATACACAGTGTTTGTGTTATTTCTGCACCAAAAATTGAGAGAATTCAAGGGACTATGTTGCCCATATAGACAATTTTCCAGGTCTCCCCATCCAAGAAGTAACATTCAGTCAAGAAGATGAGTTACTGCACACTTGGTTATAATGGTTAATGCACGGTATGTTCACACCAGTAACCACACTTGACTGGTGCCTCAATATCTCCTAACACAGTTCTGAAAAGGAAATGAAAACGCACAACTTCATCTGAGGAGTGATACTAAGCTGCTGGATTCGATAGGTGCATCTATGCTGGCATTTCAGTCAAGATGAGGCTTGTCCTTTTAAAGAGAGACTTTCAGTTTCCCCCACTCTCTGCATGTGGTTGGCTCTTGGAGAGCACCAGATAGATTCCTTCCAAATAGTATTAAGTGGGAAACATGCTCCAGCAGCTTACCTATGCATGTCAGTCCATGACAGGGGGTCACAAAACTAGACCAGAGCTAATCTAAGGTAATGCTCCTTCCCTAGACACATGCTGTAAGTAGCAGGTCCCTAGCAGCTTCTGCTCCAAGATGCGGATGCGTGCCTATTGTGCTGCCCTCCTTGTGAATGAAGATATAGCCAGAGACATTCCCTTCCAGACATCTGACCTCAGCACAGCCTGCTAAAATAGAAAATAACCCTGCACAAAAGAAGGGGAGGATTGGGTAGCATTATAGGTCATGACATGTTTTCCACTAAAAGAGAAAAATATATTTTGTTTTTCTCTTGGATCTTTCCTCAGAAGCTGCAATTTCACAAACAGCAAAAGAAAATAAATACAAAAATTATTGTGGACACTAACACATCTTTTTCTTTTTCTCCTAAGAACCTTATAATAAGATTATCCTGATTCCCCAAGGATGTAAATTAGATATTGTTTGATATTTCTCCAGTGTGAATTCAGATCCCTTCTGGATATTAATCCACTTCACAAAGTCATTACGAATAATTTAGCATAAAAGCAGACTTTTTCCTCACAAGACAAAGCAGTGAGGCTGGAGCATTTGTAGAGCAGTGTGAAAAACATACTGTAGCTGCCTCGGCTCCATTTGGATGCAGTACAAATAAGGAATTTTGTCTTCAAATCCTGTCAGTCTCTTAGTCTTATTTAGCACAAATATTCAGGAAAAACAATGATAATATCATTTGCCATTTTTTTTTTTTCTTTTTCTTTTTTCTTTTTTTTAGTGCTAAGTCAATGTGTAATTACTGGAAAGCATTTTGGACTGAAATTTAGATTAGCATTCTCACAAAATATAGTATTGGAAACAATCTTTATCAAACATTCATGCGTAGTGTGAGAGATAAAAACAGGAATCCATAATTCATACAGCAGAGTGTATTACCAAGTGTGAATAAGAGGCTGAATTTAAATGAGGAGGTCTGAACAATATTTTCTGCAAGGCATCTGCTTTAATCATTTACATTATTCACTAGGTTTTCCAGAACAGTAAATCTTAAATATATATTTGTGTTTGTGAGAATGAGTATGTAAATACACACATATATGCACACATACACAAAGCATTATATGCACCCACATGTCAGCACATATTCACACAGACACAGAAATGTGTTTGTATACAGAGACATAACAGCTTAGGGCCTGATCCTGAAATCATTTTACGTGAACAGAAAGACTCCCACTGTCAATGACAGATTTGGGGACCAAGACCTTAATGTTTTGTTTTCTTCCCTCTTACCCTGAGTTTGTGGTGCTATGAGTCGGATTAAGGGAAAGGGAAAGATGTCTTTATTTACCCTAAAATAACAGAAATATTTACTTTGGTGACAACACACATTACAGAAAAGCAAAAAACTCGCAGTAGGTCCACCTACACTGAGATAAAATGCTAAACACCTTTCTGTCAACCACTGACCAATATTCTCACCCAAACTGCTTTCAAGACAGGCTCCTGTGTCTCAGGGTACAATAACAAGAGACCCTTGGGTGAGCAGCTGCAGGCTCGATCACAGCTTGCATGGGGCACCATCCTGGTCCAAGGCTTCCTTTTCCCTGCTCACCTTCCTTCTGTACAATCAAGACACCTTACTGAGAATCTCTTTTCATAGACCTGCTCAGGATAGTGTAGTTGCTGAGGAAGGTTCATGGTGGCAAAAAATGAAGAACAGAAGCGATCGCTAATCCAGGTTCAGGACCTTTTGTTCAATTGTTGATTCTGACACTATATCTCACATAAGAGGCATCCTCTGCTCCAGTCTCTCTGTAACTATGTCATCTGCATAACTAATCCTTTTATTTCTATGTCCCAGTTCAGTGGCTGGTAAAGCAGTGTCACAAAGCAGTAGCTGTCACTTTGTTTCAGAAGAAGGCTAGAGGACTAGAAACCTCATAGCCTTACCACAGGACAAGGTCTACCTCCACTGAATGAGTTCACAAATCGCCTGTTTAAATACATCTGTCTCCACTCCTTCCATTGCTGCTTATTTGTTATAACAGTCCACAGTTTTTTTTTTCAGTAGAAAGCTAGATGTTGCTTTTTTATTCCTTTTGTTACTTAACCCCTTTATTTTTCATGAGAATGTGTTTCTTGATTCTGGCAGATCTCTTTGCCAGGTCACCAACAGCTGGCATTGCTTTTCTGGAGGTTGGTTTGCCCTGATACGTATTTATTTAAACAATTGTTGCTTTATTGGAGGGGAACAGCGAAACACATGATAGAAGGAAAATACCAAAACATTGCAAATATTACTGCATAAAATATTAACTGAGTTATATAGGGCATATTAAAAAAAATCACAAAGTTTTTAATTATGCACAGCAGACAAGTCGATGAGGAATCATGCATGAAATCCATACACTCTGAAGACCAATGAAAAGAAATTTAACCTCTTTTTATGAAGATGAGCCCAAATGATTAAAATGATTGTGCCCTATCATTTTAATTCTCTTTCCTCTAAGCTTTTTTAATGGTGCCCTCTTCTATGCTTAAGCAAAATGATGAATTAATTCAGTCTCTCCCCTGTGGGGCAGAAGAAAAGCAAGATTCAATGCATCCCATTCTGCCAATATTTCATTCACAAGGCAGATTACATTTGCCCACTTTTTCTCCTAGATTGTTTTATACCATTATCCTGAGGAATGTACAGATCACAGAATTTGTGACTGAGAGACTTTCTGATAAAAGAAGGAAAAGTCAGATGCACTCCAAGATTGTGCAATGTGATTTAGAACAAAGCACTGCTAGGAGGATGGGGAAGAAGGACAGGTACAAATTTGCTAAAAGACAAAAATGCCGAGCTTTTCCTCTGTCAGTACTGCTCTATCCATGGTACATACTGTAGGAGCAGTTCTATAGTTCCTACAACTTCCACTACCCTGTCCAGAGCTGCATCCAGTCTTACAGGTCCCAATGCACTAAAACAGGCTTATTTTGTGATTTTTTGCTAGGTGCCTCTGAGCACTAGCCCTGCCTAGCTTTAGATGGGAACCTAGACTCTGGCTGCATCCAAGCTGTGCCTTTATATGCCGTGCTGATACATGATACCAAAAGAGGACAGGTTATCCAGGCTTTTGACCCTGATATTTTCCAGGTGATGTGGAAACTATATGGACTGACGTGGCTGCTAGCCTCCTTCAAAAAAAGGATGTTCACCAGCCCAAAAGGAAGCTTTTGATAGCCAGGCCCATCCCTAGTTTACACAGCCTCTGTAGTATGTCTGTCCTCTCAAGGAAGACCATAGACCACATCCAAGTGGGAGCTGCTATTTGGCAATGTGTATATGGCCAGAAGAGCAATTAACCAGTCAGTATTCATTTAATGACTGGAGCTCCTTCAGAGGGAAGTGTATAAGGGTTGCCAGTGCTTCCTTTTGTCTGAAGCTGGCTGCTGTGAGTTAAAAGCCTTCATTAAAGCTCTTCTGCTTTATCTTCTCTTAGTAATATTTTCCTATGACTAAATCCCTTCTACCTTCTTGGAACGGCCTCACTAGTACATAAGCAGTAACAACAGGATGCCAGTGAATTTTCTGTGTCATTCTTTTTTCAATAAGGGAAAGATTAGAAATGGGATTTGGTTTTAAAGCAAATACTGGTTACACAAAAGCAGGTAGGTTAAGGGAACTCTGTGTTTCGATATAAACTGCAGCATCATCTGTCATTCAGACTCATGGCACAGGGCAAAGTGTTATTACTTGATGCAGCCTTTGTTATGGTAATTGATGCCTATATTGTCACATCTTTTCAGTAAATCACTTCATTTCAGAAACTGCCAAGAAGGTCTGGGTTGACTGCAGCAGGGTCATGGAAGTCATCGTGCAGGGAGAGAATAGATTGTGACGGTGGCACAGGTCACCCATGTGTTCCTGAAAAACATCTGTTTGAGTGCCCTTTTTGGGAGGTAAAATCAGTGTAGAAAAATGAAAGATGGGAGTGGGCAGGAATTTTCACATGTCACAAAGCATGTATTAGGCAGGTGAGTGAAGCCGAGGTGAATGCTAGAAGAGCCTCACTGAGAACTCAGACATGGAAAGGCTTCTCTACCTCTGGTGTTATGCAGATAGGATTCACTCTGTGTAGGTGTCCCAAAAGTCTGAAGTGTGAATTTGCGAGGATACTGCAGGTCAGGGAACAATCACTGGCAGAGACCTCCAGTCAGTGTCAGTGTAACCATTTGGATTAAATGATGACTCACAAACTACAGGCAGCCGGGGGACCTCTTTCACTGACCTCCCCCTTTTGCCTTGGAGAACATGAGAAGTGACTTAAAGGCAAGAAGGAATACCTCATTTTCTGCTGCAAGAGTCAGCCAAGCAACATGAAAGGAAGAAATGTAAGCAATACTCCATATGTTGATTGAAAAAACAAAGGAGATAATTCCCTCAATTATGTTTCCTATTCTTAACAGTGTCACCTTAAAGGAAGCTATTTGAACATTCTGAGCAGCTGAAAAACCATCCAGCACAACTAAATCCATAACAGCAAATATTAACGAAAGTGCATGCCACTTCTTCGTATGGCTAATTTTTCCTTAAGGAAAATAATTCAAGGATATTTTTACATTTGTTAAAGAATAGATTTAGACTAGATATTCCACTACAACTAGAAAAAGAGCAATGTTAAAAGGCAGCTTTCTAATAAAGATTCCACTCGCACAAATAGTGCCTTGCTGCAGACTAATAAACCTACCCCTCCTACATAATTATGTAGGAAGTGTAATATTGTGTTGACCTGGTCCAACATTCTCCTCCCCATCGCACACTCAAACACATACATATACCATTTGCAATTAGCAGGAAAATTCTCTGTATTAGTTTTCTTCGTACTTTATAGAATAACAGAGAGATTAATTAAGAGGTCTATATTTCTATTTCAAGGTTCAAGTACTTTCATCGAGAACATTGAGCTTTCAGAATCTGTAGTGTCAGCAGAATTTCTTACGTCAAAACACAGGCATTTCTCTTCCTTGAATTTTCTTTTCATATATGCAATTACTAAATGAATGTGAGCAGTTAGGACACCCAGACCACATCCTCACCTGTTATAAATCTAAGGCCAGAGCCAGATGTGCTATGGACGTGTGCAGGGATGCTGCACAAACTTTATAGGACCAGGTGGTACTGATTGAAAAGACTGTTACATCACCCTTCAAGCTGTCCTGGGAAATCTGAGCTTGGTAAAACCAGCTATATTTTCATTGAAACCAGTGGAACACCCTCACACTAACTTACACATTTGTTCTTTTTGTAGACAGTAAAGACTTTGGGCACAATAATTTAGATGTGCACTACGTCAGAGACACTATGTCCTCTGCAGATCCTGAGGTTGCTCATCTTTGTATGCTGTACTTGTAGAGATACACTTGGACAAGGTGAAGAAAATTCTTCCAGTAACATAAAAACTGTCACTTGTTTTGCTTTCCTTTGTACACATCCTAATTTTTTTTTTCTAATCAATATTAAGGTTCACCCATACCTCTGAAACGTTACTAAGTGATTTCTCTAGTGAATCGCATCAGTTATTTCATTAACATGCTTAAAAGCACTCTTACACACACAATTATAATTTGCTCAGCATACACACACGTATAGCAAAAAAAAGTTTAAGCAATACTCACACCTAGCTGAAGCACACTGTTGTCAAGAAATACAGCCTTTCATTAGAAAAAACATGCAAGTGAATGGATAAACACTATTTTTCCTCTAATTATTGTATTCTGTGACGTCCTTTTCTACTTTTTCCACTGGGAGAGAAGCCCACATTGAGAGGACTATGTCCTAATCTTAAGAATACTTACTTTTCTGCCTAGTATCTCTAGAGGAGAAGTGCCACTAAGTATGAGAGTTAGTGAGACTGAAGCGTGACGGCCTTGATATGAAACACTTAGTGCTGTTCAGCAAAAGTCCTAGAGTTTTGCTAACTTTAAGTCTTAAAATCAAACAGGAAGTCTTGGTGTACACGAGTATACAAAAAACAGAAAACAGCAGAATTCTACTCTCTTCCGGTTGTACTGTAATTGTTCGGTGAACCAGGGAGCAATCTGGTGGAAGGAGAGAAGTGTTATCTTGTGACAGAATTGGACTGAGATTGTGAGCCTGACTTCATCTTGTTTAGTTCCTAGGCAGCTGAGTATTTTCAGTAACTCCCACGGAGGCATCAAGAACACTCCCTTCTTAATAAAGGCACTGGCAATCAGATGTTAAAGGGCAACATTGTCCAGTGGACTCCTTTAACCAAGAATTTAAACTCAAGGTCAGAGTTAAAATGAAGAAAGGAAGAGAACAATTCTCAAGCAAGGTAGAGGCCAGCAGTTACCCTTTGTAGTTGCAGCAGTACTTTCATGAGCACTTCCTTGGTTGACTCCATCAACACATGGAGCTCTCAGGAGGGACAAAACCATCACCATTAAAACAAGAACAGTGCCAGAGGCAATTGATCATTCTGGGTTGTGTTTGCAAGGGAACTGTTTTCATCTATCAAGGTTAGCTATTGGCTTACTTTATATGATCTTGCATGGTGTTTAACATATAGTTATTGCAAATAATAACCTAAGAAGCATATAATAACTAAAAGATTAAGATCTAAGCATTTACTTGTTTGTGTGTCACACAGAAGTTCTTGACAAATAAGGAATGTTTGTATTTTTAAAACAAATTGCAATGACATACAATAGTCAAAAAAAGACTGTGAAGAAAGTTGTAACCAATATGCGTCATATAAAAACCTCTGGAATCAGACTCTAAGATGAGTTCAGCACCTGCTCACCTTGGGTTTCCTGGTCATATGTGGCACTGCTGGACAGTTGAGAGAAGGAATGTTGTTGACACATATTAGCAACTATATTCTAAAAAAGTTTTCAGGTTTAAGGAAAGTTAGTATAAGGTAAAATATTCATCAAGTGATCCACTCTAGGTGGTATGAGTGAATTGGAATACACCAATTATTATGATGACACCACAGATTTAAAAAGCCTGGATGGTAAAGGTAACACAACAGTCCAGCTCTAAATCAAGAAAATGCAGGGGACACTATTTCCCAATCATTAGGAAAGCAGCTGGAAAGTTACAAGCGTTTTGTTAAGCTCTGTCCCCCAGAAGATTAAAAGAGGTAGTAAACAAAAGCAGATTTAAGAATCCTGGAGGTGAGGCATCTCAAAAGAAAAGCCTTGCTGCTGTGACAGAAACTGCCACGGTGCTTACAGATTCCCCTCTTGCTGAGCCACTGCACTGCATTGCCACAGTCAGTCTTAGGCTGACATTGGCACTCAGGGAGATGCACTCAAACAGGGAATGCAACCCAAGGGGAACAGCAAAATAAGGTAACCAAGCTAGAAATAACTAAATATATATTTTTTTGGAAGGACAGATAGATTTCGGTGAAATTAGACTTTGGTTTCAGGAATATCTGCTTAAATATTTTCCAATCTGAAATAATTTTCAATCCACAATAATTTTGAAACAAAAATTTTTGATCATCCATATCTGACATGTTTTGGAAAAGCTCAATTATTCTGTCAAGAAGTATTCTGTCTACTGCTTACTGTGCTTAAGAAATATATATTAAAAAAAAAAATTGGAGCTAAGATATGCTTTTCGTCTTTTTCTAACTTTCAGTGGTCTTCTCATAGATCAGAGAACCACTTGGCAGTGGTCATCCTTATGAGAGAAGGACTTGGCAAGCATTATTATGAAAACATCTTTTTTTGTTATTAGTAATAATAATGTTCCAAATGTTTATGTAGATTGATTCTAAATAAGATTTGGTGCCTGCACCAAAAAACTGCTATAGCACATGTAATTTACATAAAATAATTAATGATAATTTAGCTCTTCTTTTCCCTTTTCGTTTTCTACTGAATTGCGAAACACTTGGATGCCATGGATATGCAGAAAAAGAAAAACCTCAGAGTAGCAGTGAGGCATGTATTTCAGAAAGTAATGAAAACTTTGCAATAAGTAGAATTTAACAGCCTGTCATCCAAGGGAAAATCCTCATATTATAGTTCCAAACAACATTTTGGGAAAATCCCATCACCTCTTCCCACTACAGCCTTCTGCAGTTGAGACTGAGAACTGTATTTGGTTAATTTTTGGGTCCACCTAAGTGTTTACCACTATCCTAAATCTGCCTTTTAAGGTGTCTACGTAAAGCTTGCTGTTTTTTAGAGCAAGTTGTTAAATCATGCTCTACTGAAGATCTTTTTAGGCAAACAGAGACTGTCCTAAAAAGTGAAAACAAAACAGGAAACAGAATGATTTATTCCAAGTAAGAGAAACTCCATCTGCCTTTAATCAGCACACGAACAACAAAAAGACAGTATACATCCTCAGTCATATGCTTTTGCACAGATGTTTAAACCAGAGATTGGGGGTGCTTAGGACACAGGCACATACATCTCCCAGTGCATAAATTTATCCCCACACACCTCACAAGTAAATGTACATATGCAGAATTCTCTTTCTTCCCATTTGTGTCAGTCTGCTAGAACTTTTTCCTGTCTTATTCAGAGTTTTTTTCTAGGATATCTTATCAACAACTATTATTTCATGCTCTTTTTTATTATAATTTAAAGAAAATTATCTTTAAAAAAAAATACAGTGACAGTAGTAGAAGGCTAACCTGTGGCTAACATGACCTCAGACTGAGAAAGCTTTTCATCACCAGCTCAGACAGTAGTGGGCAAAACACATTATCTATTTGATGGTTACTCAGAAATCTAGGAGGGGATGAGTGGAGTATCTTATTCCATTTCTCAATGGATAAATATGGATTCACAGAAAGCAAATGCTTCTTGGGCTGTCAAAAAAATCACTGAATTAGCTGTGATCGAGGGTTGGTTGGGAAACAGAAAGGATAATCATCTTCTTTCGTCCTCCAAAAAACTTCTCACTACAGAGCAGAGCAGTTCAAGGATGATGCTAGCTATTTTCTGTGTTCATTGGAGTTCAACAAAACACACTAAAGGCCTGAACCTAAGGCTGTCTTATCTGGCATCTTTCTCACAATTGCATTTATACTTCACTAAAACTTTGTTAACTAAGTGCCTTAAACCACAGCTGTAACCTGCTGGAACTCTTATTTAACCAAACTTTGCTTCTGACTCATGTTCAGTGTGAGAAAACTTTTTGTCTCAAGAAGCTTTACCAAGCATCACTCAGACCTATCAGGCAAGTATCATCTGTGCATAATTACTTGTCAGAGTAACAAAACATGTACCAGCCACACAATCTCCTATAAGGATTTCACCTCTTCTCTCTGTCTTCCTTCTCTCAGCCCTCATGTACTCTCTGTTCTTTCAGGAACGTGCCTGGATCTTTCCATGTCTCTAGAAGGATTTAATTACAGGATATAGTTTCATGATATTCATCCTATGCTGTTCCTTAGAATTTCCCATACTAGATTTATTTTCGAAGTGGTTGTTATATGCTATATTAATCACATTTTTTATTTTTTTTCAACAGAGTGGGGTAGGAGAAAATAGTTGCCTGAAAATTCTTTTGTAAAAATTTATGTTTAAACTTTGGTTTGTGGGGAGGTAGAATGGGGCCATTTGGTTTTGTCTTGATGGTGTGAGGGGAGGAGGGCAACAGATCACTTCTCAGCAATCTTCTGGCTGTGTCCTTGGGACTGTGCCCAGTAGTTCTGCACACTGCTCAATTAACATACTTCATCTTTTACAAGGTATAAAGTTGCACCTCATGAGATGTGTGACCCTAAGCCCAGCGAGATGTAGCCAAACCTGTCACATTAGTGGTCTTTCAGAAAATGGTTCTAAATTCATTGCTTTTTTGCTGTAAACCTGATTCAAACTCAGGTCTCAAGCTGAGTGAGACTGGTGTATTAACCTCATGCACCCACTTGACTCTCTCCTAAGTATCATGATAGATTTCTTTTAATCTGCTGCAGAAAATAAATTGCTGGAGAAAAAAAAAATAAAGATTTGTACCCTTTAAAGACTAATCACTTTCAGGCACTGTATGGCAAACAGTGAGATTCAGAATGAATCCTTTTACTGCATTACTCATGACAGCTTACAACCCAGACTATTAAACATTCATCAATAAAAATTTAACATCCCATCTTTCCTTTGATATCCTCAACTGCTTCCTACATAAGACAACTAGAAGGCTTTCCACAGCTCAGTGTGATGGTAGGACATCAAAGCAGCCTCCCCAGCTAGCCTGCTTCGAACAGTTTCTTGTATTTAGAAAGTAGAGTTGTCACATGGGAAGGGAAAAAGCAACGTAGGACAGTTTCTCTGGTTTGGATATATCTAATCCCTCCCAAGGGGTTGTCCATGGAGTGGCTGAGCAGCAAGTTGGGATGCACATTTCTCCAGATAAGTATCTGACAGACCACACAGAGGCAGGAAAGAGGAGCTGGATACTTTCCTCTATTGAACAATGAGCACCGTGTGCCAGGATTTTTAACTGCTGGGAAAAAGGAAAGACTTTTGTTTAAAAAATTACCAGGTTTTCATATGTTCTTGATTGAACAATTTGTTGAAGCTACCATTTGCTGGAAAAGACTAAAAACAAACAAACCTATTTACTTTCCTGACACATTGAGAAGATTTGTGCTTGACTTTGAAAAGGCAGATAAGGAAAATAAGGTCCTGACGTTAAACCTAGAAATCTTAGAGGCAAGTTCCCAAGAGAAGATTTGGGGCAGTTTCTGCATCTTCAAAAATGCTCAAATGTTGTTCCCTGGTGATTTTTTATTCATCTCATTTCTGCTTTGGCCTAAAGCAAAAGCACAGCGCTGCACAAATTTGAGGAAGAAAAAACTAGCTGACACCTTACAAAGTTCAGATTAGGCTGAAGGTCCAGCTCAATAATGTGATATCTATTTGCCTGCTTCAAATTTAGGTATCACAGATTTCGCCCGCTCTCAGTCCCAATCTGAAACACTAACAAGGTGAATTTGCCTACGTTTTACGTACCATTATCCCAGGGAAGTGGCTGGAAATAAAGAATATTTTAAAAAGTATTTTTCCTTATTTCATCTATTTGTAATGCTTGCTATAAAGCTTTAGTTTCATTGGGGAAAAAGATGGAATTTATGGAACAGCTGCTAAAAAGCATACTGTTCTAAGGCATTGAACCACACTCAAAAAGTGGAAACAGCCCTCTCCAAACCCTTTTTCAGTGTAAATTCTTTCTACATCTCTCTCACCCAAATGATGCTGGCTGCCTTTGTCTCTTTGTTTCCTGGAAGTCAAGAGCTGTTCAGTCTAGTTTAGAAAGTGCACCCTTTGGCCAAGCTGGGGCTGAGGCACCTTGTTTCTCATCAAAAAATTAGGGCTGTTCATCTTGCAACTAAATTGGTTGTTGCTAGACAGACTGTGCATTAGAAGCTTTACCGGAGCACCCAGCTATGTCTTTTCCTATCAATTGCTAGTGCTCATCCATACTTATTATCCTGAACCTTACTGAAATTCCATTTTAATTGCAGTACTTCTGAGACACAGGTGGATTTTGGATCAGATGCTAATCTGAAAAACACCTTGGTGTTGACTGAGTTAGTGAAGTTTTGCCCCATCTGCCTTTTTTTCTGGCTCCTACATCCTGGAACTGGTCATTTTTAGTGCTTGCTGCCCACCTGTGGTAGCCTGAGATTTCAGGAGCAACACTCTTGCCCAAAGTCTGCCTATTTCTGCAGGAATGAGATGCCAGAAATGGGGAAAAAAATTCCCACAAGGTGTATCATTTCAAACAGGTATCCTTTTTTTCAGTCATAGCTGCACTAGGATGAGGGAGTTAATCTTAGAAAGACAGAAGAAGAAAGAAAATCATGTTTTCTCAGTGGTAGAAATTCTATTTTAAGACTACTGGATTCCTTTGATTTTATTTTATCAGGTGACTGATAACTTTCCAAATCCGTCATTCAGTATAGCTTTTGATGGCATGTAAATATGTCATCTGGCTAAATAAATAAATTGAATTCATGTCCGCAAAGGGTCTGGAAAGAAGAGGAAGTATCGTCCACAATTATGAGTTAATTGACCTGACTTTGCTTAGTTTTTATTTAGTGAGATGTTTGTGAGCCAGAGTGCTGCTAAGGAAGCTCAGAAGTAACACTCTCCCTGTCAGCCTCTTTTCTGCTGCATTATTAGTAGAGAACTCAAGTTGTTCAGATTGCACATGAACTGCAGTCACGCAAGCTACAAGATTTTGCTGGGGCCTTTTACTTGGTTTCATTTTCATGCACCTAAAATCCTGTGTTCAACTGTAGTATTGAAACATTTACATAGTTAACAACTAAGTCTAAAAAGTCCAATAGATAAAGGCAATATATATATCCTATATGTATATGTATATCCCCCCCCCCCCGTGCTTATACTTAAAATCAGTTCTTACTGTTTAAAATTTTTCTCAGGAAATAGCTGTAGTGACCAAGATCCTCTCTTGAGCTGCATAGGTGTCTCAGTTCTGATGTAAAGTCACAAGTCTGTTTTAGAACAATTGGTTCTAAGCCTAAATCCAATTTGGAAACAATTCTGTATTCAGCTGCTGAGGAGCTGTCTGTAACAAACTTAAGAATTTCTCACCGACTTCCAGGCACTAGCAGTAAACTAAAATGGGTGAGAGAATGAAATTATTTACATGGGACAAGAAATTTCATTTGGTTTTGAGAGCCAAGAAGGACCAGAGCAGGAAAATTACTATTTCTACTATGTCTCTTTACTTTGCTTCAGAGAAGTAGAAGTATGTCAGTACTGGTAGAGCAGGCGCAGTGCTGAGCCCCTGCAGCTGGTAGTGTGACTTGTGGCAGACACACAGCTTTGGAAATAGCAGTGCCCGGTAGTTGTCATACTGCACTGTGATTTTTGTTTCAATGACAGTTCATCCTATACTAGGTTTGCCACTGGATTAGACAAATATCCGAACAAAGATTATTTAGAATTTACTTATGAAAATTTTGAACATTTCCTAGTGTCACTCTTGTTTTCATAAAAATGTTATCACTAAGCATACATTCATTCCTGAGACCCATTTCAAGAGAAATTTAAGCAGGTAGGACACAATTCATCCAACTGCAGTTTTGCCAGGGTAGTGAGACTAGCAAGACTAGCAGCTTCCATATCACTGAAGTTCCAAGGGAATTTTAAAGACAGCTACACATTGGCATCTGCCAAAACACAGCCATCCTTTCAGGCAGCCTCTCTCTTTCTTGCTTTTTCTGCCAGTTTCCAAATATGTAACTGAGCCAATGCAGGACAAATATTCATCAGGACTTTTTGTTTGAATAAGCTAATGCTCACTGCTTAAAAGAGTAGAATATGGGGGTTCTAGTCATGTGGATTTGATTATTGAAACTTAGTTGTCTGAAAGCTGCAAGAAAAATATTCATATTAATAATGACCTCTACTACTACCAAAACTGGTGCAGCAGGCATTCCTATTTTTAAGCAGGATATATTCCTAATATAACAATCACATGATATGCAGAGTAAGGCTTTGCTGCGGGGCAGTGCTGCATCTGTTATCTCAAATACGTAAGCTGTGACTGTCATTTTAAAAGTAAAATTATCTCCATGTACTAGCTGTGCATATAATTTTCCTTCTCTCAAAGTAAATTGCAGATGACTATCTGCCCTAACTGCATAGGAATTTGAATAAATTCTCTGTACTTTGGTCAAAACTCACACCTCTGCAGAGACTGCACAGACCAATGTGTCATTCAAGTCCCACACAGGTACAGTGAATCTTTTCTCTACTTGCTACCTTAAAGATGGTGAGAGGAAAAGGTGCTCAGAATATCAAAAAAGCAGGCACATCCCCTTATGGTGGAGTTTCACTGTTTTCAAGTTTAAAATTAGCTTTAAAATCAAGATCTTCAGTTTTGGAATAATCATTAAAGCTACTGAGGCTAACATTTCTGTAGCATGAGAATACAAAAATAAGCCATGACAGTTATCTACAAAAAAAAGTAATGGAATAATGAAAACATGAGTGGCACCAGTTGATAGATTATAGAACTTTGCATTGATTCTGAAAGCAGCAGGAGGAAAAATGTGTTATTAAACAACAGCTCATTTCTCTACGGGTAAAAGAAATCTAGGGTTGTGCAGACTCTCACATCAGCCATCTACCTACACTTGGTCCCAGCCTTCCAGTGAAAAAGTCCTGCACATAGAACAAAGTGTTCTGTAAATTCTGTAACCTCATCTACTGCAAATCTGAATGAACAAGAAACTGCGAAGAGTTAAGTATCAAGATTTCAAATCCATTTGATTACCAGCCACTTCCTTCCAACCACTGACAATCCAAAGCACATTAGCTGCTGTCAGTCATGATCATAATTTCTATAATGCTGGTATCTGAATAGAAAGAATTAAATCAACATATCAACTCAACACACACAGGTAAACACACGGAAGGAGTTTCAGTTACGATAATCCTAACTATACTAGAGAGTCTAAAATAAATCCATCCTTCCCTCCTCCAACTGTTTCTGAAATATTATACAAATAAGAGAATTTGAAGCAACCCAAATGCCATCCTCAGTCTACAGGTAATGAAATAAAAGAGCGGTCCTCATGGAATTAAACAAGTGTTGCATTGAGAAAACCAATATTTCCTAATTGATAGTGCCTGCCCCAGCCAGGAAGGAGCCCAGAGCACAGTCACTCCATGCAGCGCAGTTCACACACATCACAATCCTCAGTGCTGACAAAACACAGTCCCTGCAAAGGATGCTTCCCTCAGGTAACCCATGAAGGGAAAACTAGTAACATACATCACTGCACACAGGAAGAGGGGTGTTGTTTAATTACAGCAGCTGTGCCATGAGGCCTTGCTTTTAGGAAGATATGGCTTGAAGTCAGCCTACTTGAGAGCGGTCAGTGGGTTGGTACAAGAACGAGGAAGCTGTCCTGAATTACTGCTAACCACCAGCGTAATACAAACAGTAATTGCTGAGCCCTGAACCAGCCTTGCATTCCTCAGATGTTATCTTATCATAGAATAGCTTGGGCTGGCGCGGAGCTCTGCCACTGCACATGCTGGGCCACAGACCTGCCAACAGGGGAGAAACTCAAATTTCAGAGATGGAAGGAGAGCAGGCATTTAGCACAGGATATCTGACCAGCATATGCTTACATGTACCACTGAAGTGAGCTGTGCATTTCAGTTGTTTTGAAGAAATAATGGTGGAGCTCGTGGTTAACCACTGCTCTTGACATTTTACAGATGTAACCAAGGGCTTGTAATTAAATCATGAAGCCTCCTGCTGTGAATGCTGTATATTATTTGTGGAAGCATCACTTCCCATGCAGCTGGAAGGAGACAGACAGACAGTACACAGATAACAATTTTAAGGCATAAAGTCAAAAAAAAAAAAAAAAAAAAAAAAAAAAAAAAAAAAAAAACCAGCCCTATCTCTGGGGTGACATGTTGGTCTTAAAGACACGCTGTCAATATAAGACAGTCTACAGTCCATAGCTTAAAACCAGAACCTCTAACTCAGTCACAATTCACATCAAGAATCCATTTGAAATGGTTTATAGAGGGTTAACATGTGGTTGATGGATTCTTTAATGCATACTGCAAGCCCTCGTAGCTTTAGTGGTTTCTATAGATGGTTGCAGATGGTTGTCTGTACGTCAGTAGTATACAATAAAGATGGTTCTAAGTCACATTTGACCCTTCTGGAAACAACCTATAATTATTTATTAAAACATCCACTAATCGTTTATTAACTTTTCAAACACTATGAAACTCTTGGTTCCACTGCTGATTTGCTGTCATTTCTCAGTATGTTCAACTTACACAATTGTGAAACAAATAAAACAGAATTGGACATTATGGACCCGATGGAAATACTACCTAAAACTAATATTCTGTGGCAGGAGTTATGCAGGTCAACACGGGTGACATGGTTGAAGCACTGTTGCAATTCCCTCCGCCCTTGTAACATTTATACATGGTTACTTATCACACAAGAGTTACACAATATATCATTTTTTAAAAATAAGGTCACAATGCTTACTAAAAAGTCACTACCATGTTTTGTTATGAACCATCAACATAACTTATTATGCATTAAAACCAGACAGACAACACAGGCCCAGAAATGGAAAGGATTGTCATTATCTGTGTTTTGCACAGACAGAACTGAGGCACGTAAAGAAAGGACTAAGTTTTCCTGAGAGACTGTTGTCTTCGCCTGCAGAGCGTACACCACTACTTAAGATGCCTGGGTTGATTTATAAAAGATGGGAAGAATAAAATCCAGTGTTCCAGTTTTCCAGTGCTATGGGAGTTGTGTTTTGCAACATGATTATCTTTTCACTACTTGGGATCATTAGAAATGTATTTAGATAAAGCCATCAGCCATTCAGGGCTAAAGATCTCTGGGACATATTTAATCCCATTCCCTGTGTAGGTTTCTCTTCCTGCTTCTGCAAATCCCAAACTCAGAACATTCGAAATATTAAAAACTTGAATCAGGCCTCAAAATGGTGATCTTTTCCTTCAGTTTTCTTTTTGAGCGATTTAAAAAACCTGTTGGTTTTTATTGATGGGTAATAACATTTTCCAAGCTTTACTCTGCAAGCGTAAGAGTCAGAACCTTGCTTTGTAAGCCTTCAGATGAAAGCTAAACTACTTCTGGAAAAACAGCAACTGCCTTAAAACTTGCTAGAAATACTGCATTTTACCCCATTTCTGAACGTAAGAGTTTTTCTCCTGATTAAACCAGTCACGCTCTCTAGCAAAGATGAGTATGAGTTAAACTCGATTTCAAGGAAATCCAGAGATCTCCCATGTCAGGCTTTCCTGGTCAAAATGACAATGTAATTTCTAGAATTTCCTGTATGTCACCAGGCAAAGATTCATCCTAGTGTTTTCATCACCTCTATTTTTCAGTTCACAAGAAATATTAAAAAAGAGAGAGAGAG